>JAQGBT010000128.1:0-79155 GCA_034698585.1 Disparrhopalites patrizii
GAAAAGAGAATAATTTGAAGAAGCTAAACAAAAAGAAAAACTGAAAAGAGAATGATTTGAAGAAGCTAAACAAAAAGGAAAAAAGGAAGACAAAAAGCAAAACAAGTAAAAAAGAAAAAGTTGCAGAAGCTAAACAAAAAGGAAAAGGAAAAGAGAAAAAAGAAAAATTTGAAGAAGCTAAACAAAGGCCAAAAAAGGAAAGAGAAAATAGAAAAATTTGAAAGCACTAAACTGAAAAGAGAAATAAAAGAAAAAATATGAAATGTCAAGAAAATACACAGAAAAGAAAGGAAAGAACAAAATTTAAAATGTCAAAAAATTAAACTGACAGAAAAGAGTAAGACGGGAGAAAATGAAAATTAAGAAGGCAGGTAGGGAGAATACAGAAAGAGAGGGAAATAAAAAAAGACACACAGATCATAAAAAGATTAAGAAATAGAGAGACAATAACGGCCGAGGAGAATATTTTTGAAAAATTCGAACATTTATTCCCCCCCCATTAGTTTACATTAAATAATAAATACGTTCCCATCCCTCATGAAAACTTCGCCAAATGAACTCCAGCCATTTTCGAAACATAACCTTCACCTACGGGAGCGTTAGTGGCGGAAGAATAAAGAGCTCGAACAGAAAAAAGAATATCAGTAATGTACGCCCCGGGTGAGATGGAAGAAAGAGACGTTGGAGAATGAGAAAAGGGCGAGAGTAAAAATAACGTAAACACCACGAGGATCCTCGGTATATATTTTGTTGGTGGTAGCCTTTGCTTACACTCCCCGAGATAATAATAATGGGGGAACATTAGTCAAGATTGATCCCGTGGAGCTTCCCCTTTCCCCTCCGCCGCGGCTTCTCCACCCCTAACAATCTCGAGAAATGGATTAGAGTAATCTTTCAAATGATTTCACTCCTGGAAGGGAAGATCAAGTCCCATTATTTCTCAGTGCTGTTATTACCATTATTATCCCCTTCCCTCTCACTCCTTCAAGGGTGGTGAAATGACGGAAATGGAAAGAGGGGGAGGGAAAGGGTTCAAAAAAGAGGGAGAAAGAGAGAGAGACGGAGGGAGATTAAGAGATATAGCCCTGGGAATGAGTCTTCCCAGACATGTTAGGAGAAAATATCCTTTAACCACTCCTCATGCTCCCGAATATTTCCCATCTCACTGGACACTCTCAGAGGGTCCCAAGAGAATTTGGAGAGGGCGGGTATTTCATTAATTGCATTTTCTTCCAAAGATGGACACTTTCAACCCTGAAGCCGGACGGGGGAGGTCTCCATTTATTTTGTATAGGGCGTCCTTTTAAAACGAGATGGAGGACTTTCTCCAGTTGAGACTACCTCCAGTAACCCTCGGAAATGGAAGGGGGCGGATGCCTGGGGATAAAATTGGGGTAAAAATAGAGAAAAGAATCACTGGAGAGCAGAAATGAAGGAGCAAAATGGGAGGAAAGGGAAATGAGGACACGAAAGGAGATTTTTGAATGAAGGAATGTTTGGGGAAAGTCTAATCAAATTAAAGGCCCGGTGACTCCCAGCCTTCTTCGTGCCCCCCCTGAAGGTAACCTCATAGGGGGAACCCCCGGGAAGTACATCTCCTATAGGGATATGTTCCCCCGTAACAATCCTTCCCCTTCAATGTTTTACGGTACATATTTACCAGAGGGAAAAAATTGAGGAAAAAAATTGTCAAAAAAAAAAAATTGACAAAAGACTTGATGACAATCTTTTCCCTCCTTTCTCCTGTCCCGGCAGCACACTTTAATTACGAAGCTCTTCACATGTGGACGGATGAAGGAGAAATTGAGCATGTATTTATGTAGGTAAATTTCCTCCCGCTTTTGTTTGTGCATGTATGGGATGAGAGGCTTTTCTTAGGGCACTCACAGTAATTATACCAAGGGGTACCTATGTGTCCATATAAATACATGCGTGTACATAATATGTACATGTGTAGCCAGCATTACTTCTTGGGGAAAGTCTTTGGGGAAAGTCTTTGGGTCTTGGGGAAAGTCTCCTTAATAGACAGTACTGAGTGAGTCAAGGAGAAATTTGAACTAAAAAAATATTTACATTGGCCTCCCCCAATTCCCCCGTCTTTCATCGCTCTTCCATGCCATTTACCCATAAGCGTCCCTTACGAACGCACATCCAAGGGCTTTGAAGCGAATTTTGTTTTCTCCTCTCGTCGATTTCTACAAAAATTCAAAGAGTCTCCGTCCCTTGTTGAAGGTGCGGTGGTGAGTAGGACATACTTTTTACAATTCATTAGGCTTCCGAAAAAATCAGGGCAAACAGCTTGTCCTGGACTTCTTGTTACGCAGATCCTTTTTCCCCCTAGCTGGGCAAGAAATTTGAGAGGAAAAATCCTTACGTTTACCCGTTGGTCCCATTAGAAGCAGGGAAAGGAATGGGGAAAGAGGAGATACCTTCTGAAGCAATCTGAGCTTGTATCTACAATTAAAACGTATTGTTAGGCCTTTTTTATAACCACGGAAAGGCTGACGGGTGTAAGGGACTAATTAAAATGTTTTGACAGCAACAACAAATTAGGGTATTACTCACCGGGGCAACATTACAGGGAGAGGGATGGATGGTGAAATAGAATAGATTTGATCCAAAGGAACGTCAATGACTTTTTCCGGGAATGGAAAGGATTGTGTGAAAATTATACTGCGGCTGGAAGAGATAGAGAGGAAAGGAGAAAGATGAAGAGAAAAGCTGTCAGACAAGCAGAGATCAGAGAGGAGAAACAGGAAAAGCAAGCAGATGTGAGGGAGAGAAAGGGAAAATTAGTAAAATGCATCAGACAAATACTAAAATTATTAAGAAAAAATTGGTACAGCAGAGAGAAAGTGAAATTGGAGAGGAAAATTGCACTCACAGGGAAAGCAGTGGACACAAATGAGACAAAAACCGAAAATCGTGCAATTATTAGAGGGAAAATAAAATTGATGCAAAGGAAAAGTAAAACGGAGGGTGGGGAAAATTAAGAAAGATATGAAAAACGAAAATAATTTAGAAATAAAGAATGAACTAGCAATAAAGGAGCAAACACAAATGAAGGAGAAAGGTATAGAAGAATGAAAAAAATCTTCAAACGACTAGATGTATTCAGAAAGTAAAAAAAACTTTACTTTTTTTACTTTCTGAATACAGAAGGGAGAAAAGGGTTAATATAATTAAAGAAGAGTGAAAGTAAAAAAAAAGGAGAAAGAAAAGAGAAAATAAAAATAGGAATAATTAAGGAAAACTGAAGGCAAAAAAAGGCGAAAGAAAAGAGAAAATAAATATAATTAGGAAAAGTAATAAAAAGGAGAAAGCAAAGAGAAAATCAATATAATAAAGAAAAGTAAAAACGGAGAAAGAAATGAGAAAATAAATATAATTAAGAGAAAGAAACGCAAAAATAAATAGAAAGCAGCATGAAAAAAAGTGAAAAAAGGAGAAAGAAACGCAAAAATAAAAATAAATAGAAAGCATTATGAAAAACAAAAGTGCAATGACATACGAGGTTAAACAATTTTGAAGAAAGGTAAATTAGGAAGAAATAAAAAATCGGAGAGAAACAAAAGCCGAGCATGAAGAAACGAGAAAGCTAAAATAATGAAGGACTTTGAAAGCAAAAGGGGAGAAAGACGCAGCTTGTGATAAATAATGTTTGGAGGTACAAAAGAAGATTTAAATAAGAAAGAATGACGAATTTAAAATGGAGAAAGTGGCCAATAATGAATAGCAAGTTGAAATGAAAATGGAGACAAAGAAAATGGATTCAACACGGAAGTGAGAGCTGACAATAATGTACAGAAAGCATTAAGAACGGAGATGATACCCAAGAAAATGGACGCGTTATTGAAGATTCGGCTGTGGAAAGTGGAATGAGCCATCTCCAAGAAAAATGAAGTTGTACTTGAAAGTGAAAGGAAGGCCTTCTCCCCTTACGCACATGTCTCCCCTGAAATTCCACGTCGAAATGTGCCACCAAGGCCCAAGATTGATAGTTAGTTGTGGTAACGTCTGGAGCAAAATGGTACACCGAGAAATGGAGAAAGGCAGAGATTATACATAATATTTTCCTTTGCAAGAGAATAATATACTCCAAGAAATGCTTTCTCATCTACTTTCCCCTTTATTACATTTTTTTCCAGTTTATACCCAAGAAAGCCCCCGTAATCCGCTCTCCTTCAACGTTGTCCCTGTATCCTTGTGTGGTTGGTCATTATTTAGGCAAGTAGTAATGAGGCAGGTGTTTTCCGCCCTCGTCTAATTCTTCTCCCGTTCCACACATCTCCCTCGTCCTTCCCCTGTTAACTGGAGAAAGGGGCTGGAAGAGGAAGATGTGTTGGTGGTGAAGGAGCAAATATATGCTCCATGGAAGGATTTTTTTCTTCTAAAGTCCCATTTATCTCCGTCCTCTTCGAGATGAGCTAAGAAACACTGGAGGCTTTCCACATGGCTTTCCCCCGCTTTCCCTTCTTCTCATACATATCATCCTTCCCCATTTCATTTCTCCGGCTTTCTCTTTCCCTCTGTCTATCCCGCTATTAGAAGAGCTACGAGGAGAAGAGGAGCAGTAGTAGTTACTCCATTAATGTTCCCTGTGCGTGTGTGCACATTTGCAATCAGATGTAAGACACATGACTCTCCCTCCAAGCAACTGTGGTTCCGGAATGAAAACTGAGGCAATGGATCCAGAAACCGGGGAAGTGACAGGGAGCAATAGAGGGAGAGGAATAGGACGGGAAATACTAAGAGCGCTTTGGAAAAATAAAAGGGGTCTTGAGAGTGACGGAGAGAAAATGTGAGCACGGGAATGGCGAGGAGGGACAAAGGTAGATAGAGACACAGGAAAAAAGGAGAGAGGGAGAGGAACGAAAACCATGGAGGGAGAAGGATGAAGGAAAAAATAGGGTCGAAGAAAGAAAGAGAGATTTAGAAACAATCGGAGGACGTACGGGATCAAGGGAAAAGGAGAAAGAGACAAAGAGGTAGACCGCGAAGGAGAAATTACAAGAGGAACAGCGAAAGAGAAATTAAAAGAGAGGCAGCAAGAGAGAGAAATTAAAAGGGAGGAATAAAGAGAGAGAAAGAGAGAGAACAAAGAGATGAGACAAGAGAGGAATTGAAAGAGAGGAAGAGAGGAATTTCAGGAGAAGGAAAGAAAGTAAAGGTGAAAAAGAGAGATTAAAAAGGAAGAGAGAGGCATGATAGTAGAAAAAGAGAAATCTCAGGTGGAAAAGAAAGAGTTTAAAGGAGAGAAACTGCGAAATTACAGAAAAAAGAGAAATTAAGGTAGAAAAATAGAGACATTTAAAAAACACGGAAATTAATGTAAATCAAAAGGAGACCTTAAAAACAGAGAAATTAAACGAGATAAAAAGAAGAAATTAAAAAACAGGAAAATTAAAGGAGACATTAAAAACCAGGGAAATTCAACGAGATAAAAAGGAGAAACTAAAGGGAAAGAAAAGGAGGAAATTAAAGCAGATAATAAGGAGAAATAAAAGTATAAATGAAAAGAAAAGAAGAAATAAATTAACGGAAAAGAAAAAGAGGAAATTCAAGGATAAAGGAAAAGAAAAGAAGAAATAGGAGAAATTAAAGAAGTAAAGGAGGAAATTAAAGGCGATAAAACGTAAAAATTAAAGAAGTAACAAAGGAGATAAAAAGTAGAAATTAAACAAGACGAAAAGGAAGGAAAATAGAGAAATGAGTGACGGAAAACAGTTACAGTAAAGGTAACAGAGGGACCTTAAGGATAAGAGAGAAAATAAAAGATAAAAGAGAGAAATTAACCCGAAAAGAGGAAATAAACGAGAAAAAAGTGAAAGAAAAACTAGAAATACATGAATACATGACATGATAAGAGGTATATGAACGGATAGAGAGAAAAATGAACGGAACGACGAAGGTAAAAGAGCAAAAAACTTGGAATGATGGAGAAATTAAATGGTAAGAGAAAATACGGGAAAAAATTGCAAAAGGTTGAATAATGTAGAAAGAGAGATGAGGCAATGCCAGGAGATGAGGGAAAGCCCAGGTAGGGAGCTAAAACATGTAAAGTAAACAGAGAGGCGGGAGAGGACGAAGTAGATGAGACATTCGCCCAGCTGACGAGCTAATAGCTTATCTCCTTCCCGTCCCGCCCGGCTGCACAGCAAATGTTTCCTCCTGTTTTAACTCTCCAAAAGCGAGCATCTCTTTCCTGGTAAAAGGCCCATACGACCCTTTTCTTTGGTCCTGCCACGAAGGAGAGGAAGTGAATGTGAAAGGTTGCGTGAAGGCCGTGCAAATTAGGGAGATATCCCACATCTCTACCGTTTACATGTGCTTCCCCAAAACAAGCAGTGTTTACCCCTAAAAGGATGAATGAAGCAGTAAAAATAGGGGTAGGAACGAGGTTGAGAAAAAGGGATGATATGATAAAAGAGAAATATGCACATGCATGTTGATAAAGGGAAATAACATAAAAGGAAACACCTGAATCCAAATGCACCACGTAGACAGTTAGAACAAAAATCAAAAGGAAAGATGGAAAATCATAATTACCGCAAAATATAAATACGGAAAAGTGCAAATATAGTATTCGAGAAAGCTAAAAAAGTAGAAAAGAAGGCAAAAGAGAAAGCAAGAAATCTGTAGAGAAATTAACAGACAAAGCGGTAAAAGTTAACAAGAAGGCAAAAGAGAAACAAAATATTTAAAAAAAGAATATAGAGAAAGACGAAATATTAAAAAAAGACCAACGAGATTGTAAGAAACATGAAAACAAATGAGAAAAAGAAAGCAGAAAATATGAAAACAAAGAATAAAGAGAAAGCAAAAATACGCAGAACAAAGTAAAAACGAAAGCAAAAAATACGCAAAAAAAAAAAAAAAAAGCAAAAAGTAAAAAAGAAAGCAAAAAATACGCACGAAAAAAATAAAAAAGCAAGAAAACGGTAGATTATAAATAAGAAAGAAATATGATAACGAAATATATAATAAAGGCACAGATAATGAAGACGAAGACTAAAAATAAAGCACATACTATAAAAAAGAAGCCAAATAGACGGGAAACGAAGAGAAAATAAAGAAGAAATATGAAATCAAACGCGAAAAGGCAAAAACAAGGAAAACAAAAAAAAATATTGCAACGAAACATGTTAAAGGAAGGAAGGGGAAATCCAAAAAAAACAGAAAATAAAGAAATTCAAGACATGAAAACAATGCAAAAAAGACAGGTAATAAAATGTAAACGAAAAGCGATATATACAGTAAAATGAAAATACCAACGTATCCAAAACCTCCTGAGAAGCGAGTTCATCGTTCCACTAAAGAAAGCGTGAAAACCGGAAATGATGAAAGCATAAAGCGGTGGAAACTCCTGAAAAAATGCGGTCTAACAACCAAAGTAGGAGGAAGATCCTGGGAAGGAAAAGGTATCCATGGAAATGAGAAGAAATGGAGCCCAGGAGTAAAAACGGAGGAAAGAATTGCACACAGAAGAATTATAAGAAAAAAATAAAGTAGGGAAAGCCCGGCCATGAGCAGGGCATTGCACCGGCATATCTTGAGCCAGGAAAATTATATCCAATTTTTCCGCTTCCCCTCCCCCTTAAAATACATTGCCAAGGCTATGGACATACATACAGGCGTTTGTATATTAAAAAGAATGCTTTCTCCTCTCGTATCTTCTCCTTTTTGGAATATTTTTCGCTCAAATATTTTTCCTTAAAAATTAACTCCCCCACCATTCCATGTAGATAAGGTTCCTCCTGCATCTTGTCACGTTCATCCTCTTCCCCTCCAGTTTTTTTTTCATTCTTCCTAAGCATGAAACCTTGTTTTAAGGCAGAGGAGAAAAGTATGATGGGGAAACGAGGGAAAAAATATAATTGAATTCCAAGATATATACATTCTATACCTTCCTCAACATCCGCCAGTGTTTACCCAAGCAATTTATAATTGTATTTCCTGCCCCACTTTTTCCAATTCTTCCCTTTCCCCTCTAAATACATGCAAATGACCCCACCCAATTTTTCCTAGAATGAAAACGGAAGGATGAAGAATAGTAAAAAAAAAACGGCTCCGGAATTACATGTCGATAAGATTGTCTAAGATTTTCCTATCCCTCTTTTTTTGCCTATTTTGGCATCCAAAATTTCCTTTTTTTAGGGGGGATACAAAGCGTCTGCGGTGAGTGCCAAGACCTGTTGTTGATTTGAGGAACAAAGGGAAACGGAAGAAAGAAGAGAAATTGGGGGATGTGAAAATCGATGGGGAAATCCTTGGTGGTCAAAAAAAATTCTCAAAAGTATAGCCCTGTCCAAACTTATTATCGATCTTTTTTTTCATCTAAAAAAGAAAGAATTTATACACCGTGCAGGAATAGAGAGAGAGAAAAAAATAGAACTTGATTTTTTTGGGGGTATGGTCTGTCCATTTTTTTTTCTGGGGAGAGTAAGAAGAAAAATAGTGGAGTGGGAAAAAACTGGACTTTCTCTCAATTCGGGCACTATACACAATTTTGTGGGGGTGGAATGTTTTTGGGCTCCAATATAATTTTTTTGTGTGGGACGAGAAAACACTCTCCATGCCCAGATGACTTATACATGGGTGGGGAATCGTCCATAAGTTCACACACCATATGCAATGAAAGGGGAGAGTCGGGGAGAAAGAGTTATTTGCTATGACTGGACGTCCTGAGGAGCCCACGAAAGGGAGAAATGGAAAGTGTGAGAGGGAGAGAGGACGTCTTTAAAGTGATCCATGAACATGAAACCTGAGCCGAATATTTATTCTTGTCTACATGATGGATTGTCAACTTGAAAACACTCGCTCTATTCCTCTTCCATTCTCTTTTCCACTCACTTTCTCTGTCTTTCCTTCTCTTTCTCTCTCTCTCTTTTACTTTCTCTTCTATTTATCTCTCACATACACACTCGCCCCGTCAATGTGCGGGGCTTTCAATGTCTTACCGTGCTTTCCCTTTTAACTCAACTGTTTCTCTTCCAATCTCTATTTTCTCCCCTTCGGTGAAGCTAAAACATTCCTTGAGTGTGGTTCCGCACTTTCTTCTGTGCATTTCAACTCGTTTTAGGATATTTTTCGTTTTTGAATTTCTCTCACAATCAGTATATTTCTGTCTTCAGCATGGATTTTCTTGGCCCAATTTTTTTCATACATTTTTTTCCAACTTTCTCCCGGCAATTTTTGTATCCAATGCTTCTCGTAGCTTTTTCTGTTCCAATTTCTTTCACGTATTTTTGTCTGTCTTTCTCTCACAGATTTTTTCTTTTTCATTGTTTTGTTTTTTCTTTTTCTCTTACTTTCATTCACCGATTTTTGCTCTTGCCTTGTTTTTTTCACATATTTTGACTTTTCCTTTGTTTTGATTTTTCTTGTTTTTCCTTTACAAATTTTGGCGTTTCCTTGGTTTTGTTTTTTCTCTCACAGGTTTTCTTCTGGTGCTTTCTCTCACACATTTTTCACCAACCTTTCTCCAGGCATTTCCTCTCCCTTCTGAAATAGATTCTCCTGTCTTGTTTTCGCTAATATTTTTTCATTTTTATTCGAGTTTCACAGAAATGCAACTTTCTCCGGCTCTTTCGAGCATGTTATTTGTTTTCTACAGCTTCGTCTCACATATTGTTTGGATTATTGTTCAGCAATTTTGCTACTTCCCTAACTGAATTTTATTAGCTGTCATTTCCTAGCTTTTATTTCCAATTTCCGTTATTTATTACTCTCACGGACTTTCTCTAGCTGCATTTTTGTTTAAATTTCTCTCCCAGAATCTCTATCTGACTTTATTTGTTGATTATCTGTTTTGGTGATACTTCCCAGACTTTCACATTTAAATTCCTACTAGATTTTTAATTGCAATTTGGCCTAAATATTTGCTCTATCAAATGTGGCATTTCCCTTTTTTCCTTCCGAAAACTTTGTTTTTACTGATTTTCTCTTGAGGATTCCTGCAAATATTTCATTTGCAAATTATTTCTATCGGAATCTCATTTCCTCGTTCAGTTTTGCCACCCAGAACTTTCTTAAATTTTCTCCGGGCGATTTTATCAGTTCAGTTTTATGCAACCGATTTTTTGGGTGTCACTTTCCCCCCAATTTATTTATTTCTTTTTTTGCAAAATATTTTCCGATTTCCCTCTTGTTAATTTCCCCCCAATTTTGTTGTTTCTTTTTTGAAAAATCTCTTCCCATTTTCGCACCGACTGTTGAGAGAAATCTGGCTTTTTCTTCACTCGTATCTGTCGGCATTTTGCCTTATGGCCTCTACACATTGTATGCAGGACACTATTACAGATTTTGATATTCAGCTCTTTTCCTCTTTGCGAATGCTATTAGCTTCCCCGTGCCACCAATTCCTTTCCGCCCTTGTGCCCTTTTTTTTTGGCTGTTGCTCTTCCTGCTTACAAGTCTTTTATCTTACAAGTCTTTTATCTTGTTAGCTTATTCTTGCTTCCTCAAAAATGGCATGTCCCGTCCATCCTTCTCTTTCCCTGACGAAATATCCTCCTGACCACGCGAGTCTGACGGCTCCCCATAAAATTTGTATGGAATTTGCATAACTTTTTGTTCCACTGTCTCACATGTCCCTTTTGGTTCAGAAAAAGCAAGGTCCTGTCCTAATCTTTCCCCCAACATTTCCTCCGATTTTCCTTTCATATTTCCCTCCTTTCTCCACCCTTTTGAAAAAAGAGTCACGTTTTTCACTTTCCCTCCACAATTCCCCTTCTCCGATGTTTCTTTCAAGGAAGGTGCTTTTTCAAGGAGAACGCTTTTGCTTTGTGGGTTCATTTTTACCCAATTTTGTCTTGCTTGATCAGTTTTTTTTTTTTTAGATTTTATCCCCAGCTCTCTTGTTGGTATTTACCTTCCCCTGGCTCCTTCATCCGCTCCACAGATATAATTGGATGTTGGAAGTAAATGTGATTATTTTTGGATTGGCTAAGATGTTATAGAATTTTGGAGTATATCACGTGTATCCTGGGATTCCCTGGGCTACTACAGCTCTTTTAAATGGGTCCATTTTCCTTTTTACTCACCTGAGGAGACTCACTTGATGCAGAAAGGGCTATTGCCGTACAAAATTTCTCCGGCCTTTTGTATCCCCATCTTAAAAATTTTATCCCTAAAAGATTCAATGCAATTTTGTCCCCAAAACAATTCATTCATGTCTTTTTACTTTTTTCTTTTTTCTTTTTTTTTCTCCACCCAATTACTTTATGTAAGTCTTCTCTTCCCAGTAATTTTGAAGGTTCAATGTGCATGCATCTACTGCCTTTCCCTCCAGTTTTCTCCAGTTTTTCTCTAGTCTTTCTCTCCAGTCAGCTCCCGTCTGCTCTTTGGGGAATGGTGTGGGCTGAGAAGGACGAGGCATAATATGGGAGTTGACAGTCCGCACAGACACGTGAACACACACATTAAAAGGGGAATGAATGAGATGTCTCCTAGAGTTTGTCTTTCTAGGATGAGAAAAAAGGAGTTTGTATATATACATATATGTATACAACACAAGCTAACTATAGAGAGGTACATACCGGCGGGTCCAACATGACTGAGGAAGAAGTGGGTGGAAAGTTTCAGTGGGGACAAAATGTCAAAATACCTAGGGATATCCCAAGACGTTTCACCAAAGTCGGCATAAAGAGAAACAGATAGTAGAAGGGAAAGTTCGCGGGAAAGGGAAAATCCTCCGAGAAAGTGAGACTATTACAAGACCAAAGGCAAAGGAACAAGGTAAAACACAAAGGGAATGAAAAGTAAATGGGAGAAAGTTGCCAGATGCATTCTCAGGGCAAGAAAATATATTCAAAGAGAAAGCGGCCTGATCACAAGCAAGAGGCAAGACAGAAATAGAGACGAAGCAATACAGAGTCAAATTAGGTGAAAGAGATACAGCACAATACATAAATAAATGTAATGTACAGGGTAGAGTATAGGCCAAAGGAGATGCCAACAAAAGATGAAAGAGATAAAAGAACTGGTAAAAGCTCGGCGTATAATGTAAATGAGAGAAACCAGGAAACTCACGCGATATAAAATCTGGAAAAACGACGGAATATACCGCAAAAGAGATAACGCACGAAATACAATGGATAAGCCATACGGTAAAAGACAATATACAACCTGACGGGGACAAAACAATAATGTAAGATATATAGAAGATAACGTAAACAAAGGGCAAATATTATGTAAAATGTATGGAGTATAACGCAAACAAGATAAGCCATAGCGTAAAAAATGTACAATAGGTAAATGCAAAGTACATAAAAAGTAGATACGGAATACTGCATATATAAAATATCAGATACAGAAAATAAAACGGAGAATTGGCATTAAAAGTAACAACATACAATTTAAACGGAAAACAGCCTACGTTCAAACAGATAAGAAGCGAAGAATGCTAAATGATAATAGAGAAATAACGAGAGGCGGAAAAATGAATAGAATGGACGAAAAAAACTAAAATAATGAGAAATTAATCAAAATAAAAGAGGAGTGAGATAAGCGAAAAACAACAACTATCACTGAATAAGAGAGATAAGAGAGAAACCAACAGCTATGAGTGAACAAGAGAGATAAGAGAGAAAGCAACAGCTATCAGTGAATAAGAGAGACAAGAGAGAAAGCAACAGCTATCAGTGAACAAAAGAGATAAGAAAGGAAGCAAGAGCTATCAGTGAACAAGAGAGATAAAAGAGAAAGTAACAGCGATAAGTGAACAAGAGAGCAAAAAGAGAAAGCCACAAATATCCGTGAATAAGAGATATAAGAAAGAAAACAACAGTTTTAGTGAACCAAAAAGAAAGCAACAGATATCAGTAAATACGATAGATAAGAGAAAAAGCAACTGACATCAGTAGTAAATGAGACAGACGTCAAATAATGCAGAAAAGTGGTTTGAGGAAAAACACGAGACCGAAAAGATAAATCGACAATATTATTGAGACAAATTAATGTAGCTCTAAGGCAGAGTTTTCGAGAGAAGAAGATAAGCACAAGCAGGATAAATAAGAGAAAGAGAGCTGGATAATGCATAGGTATGTACGCTGGGGATAAGACAGAAAGAGAAAGTGAATTCAGAGGGTGAAAAAGTAAAAAGGCGGAACCGAGGAAGTGAGAGTGAAAGTCTAAGGACGAAAGGAAGTAATGGAGAGAGAAAGTAAATGTGTTGGGACGAGGAAGTAAAGGGAAAAAAAGTGGAGTTGACAGGTAAAGTGAGAAGAAGGAAATTTGGTCTTTTCTTCCATGCACATAGCTCGTTAACTGCAGCAACCCCAGAAAAAATGGGGGGGGGGGAAGGATGCGAGAAGAGCTCATACAGTCAACGACAGTATGTGTGTGGATGCTCTGGTTATTTTTGTAGGAAGGGGAAAAGCGCATTGAAAAGGTGCTGGAGGAGGAGGAGAAGCACTGGTGTGAAGTCTAGTGGATGATGAAACGGGACTGGGAAAAGCCTAATAATAACAAGGAACGTTTACACATTAAACTTGTTAGCTTCAAGAGCAGAAGACGACCAAGGGAGGAAGGTGAAAGGGAAGTCTTTGAGGTGAAAAATACGGGAGAAAGCAATGTGGTGCTTCCCAGAAGGAGACAAGAATCCATTTTGTGTGGTGAATGCTCCCCCAAAAAATAGCATGAGCTTGTTATTTTTTACTTTCCCTCAACAAGATCTGTAATTCCGGGAGAAAATACTCAGGAATATCCCGTCCAAGGAGAAACTTGCTCCTTTTAATGGAGAAAGTCCGTAATTTTTTTTTGAAAGTCCGACTATTAGAAAAACTTAATTTTAGGTTTCATTAATTCTCCTTGTCAACAAATAATTACGAAAGTAAGAAAAACAGGATTGGGAAAACTTGACTTTCACTCAGACTTTCACTGGAAATTTCACTCAATGTTTATCCTTGCTTTGTGTCCATCCTTGGGTTTTGATTAATATTTTCAAGGCTAATGCCGACTGATGACGATGATAGTTGAAGGTGATAGTTCAAGGCTTGTAGAAAAAGCGAGGGAAAATTTGAAATTTGAAAACAAATTTGAAAACAATTTTGAAAAAGAAGCAACTTTCTTTCTTTCTCTCCACATTGTTTTCATTTGAGCATCATCGACCTCACACTTGCTCATCCCAGTACTTGCATTTTACCACTGACTCCGCCAGGAAAGGATCGGGTGAGTGTCTCACGAAGTCAGAGAAGGATCAAAATTCACATATGACACACTATACCACTATATCCCCTATAAGCCCCACCACTTCCTCTCATCACGCATGAATAAAAGCGGCACTGCATTCAACTCAGGCTTCAAGATTAGATTGAAATTGAATGCCGATCGAGCGGAACTTTTTCCCTCCCCCTCCCCTCTTCCTCCTCTAGTAACAGTAATAGCCATAGTAATAGTGGTATAGTAGTAGTAAAACTGCTGTACGGCATCCCTTATATGTGCAGTCTTCTGATAGCTACCACATTGAGACAAGTACCAGTAGAGACTGAATGGTGAGAGGAGAGTAGCCGTAATAACAAGGGAACACCGGATAGTAACTGTTAGGGTAGGAGCCGGAGAAGGGGAGAAATCATTGTAAGAGAGACGCTTGTGTGAGTCCTTGCAGGAGCCACTCGTGTTCTTATCAATGAGGAGAAAATACCCGTGGGCTACACCAAAGGTTTCATGTCGGGATCACTCGTAAAAATTACCTAAAGCACCAAGGGCTTATCCCCCTTTGCATCCCACCGAAACGAGGGACTCCCGTTGCAGTGAAAAAGATAGACGTGAGGAGTAGAAAATTGCCAAGAAATGAGCAAATACAAAACTGAAGCGTCGATAGTGAATAGAAAAGCAGGTGAAAAAACGTCGACAAGACTGAAAACATAGGAGAAAGCAAGAAAGCAAAAAACAGAAAGCAGGAAAGCGAAAAAGTGAAAGATAGAAAACGAAAAAGAGAAAGTAAGAAAGAGAAAAATAGAAAGCAAGGGAGAAAGCAGGCAAGGGAAAAACAAAAAGCAAGAAATACAAAGAGAAAATGCCAGAAATTGGAGGCAAAATCAAGAGATGCCAAGAAAAAAACAAAAAAAATGAAAAGAAAAGAAAGAAGAAAGTCAAAAATAAGAACACACACGAAGGCGGAAAAAACAGAAAAAAGAACGGAAAGAAGTGCACCTGAGAAAGCGATGTAGAAAAACAGAAAGCCTGTTAGAAAAAAACAAAAGAGACAACCAAAAAAGTGAAAACAAGTAAAAAAGAGATAAAGCCTAAAATGTGAACACAGATAACGTGAGAGAATATCGAAAACTGAAAGAGTGAAAGCAGGTACAAAGAGAGAGAAGAGAAAGCCAAAAAGGTGAAGCCACGAGAAGAGAAAGCATATAAGTGAAAAGAGGACGAAATAGAGAAAAAGAGGTAAAGCAAGAAAAAAATGGAAAAAAGGCAAGAAAAACGGGGAGCGAAAGTACGAAAAAAAGGAGAGAAGGCAAGAAAGAAAGGGAGAAAAAGCAAGAAAGAATGGAGAGAAAGCAAGAAACAAGGAGAGAGAAAACGACTAAAAGAGCTAGCAGAAATTTAGCAAGAGAAAGTAATAAACAGGGAGAAATCAAAATATAGAAAAACCTAAGACAAGGGAAAGCAAAGTAGTTGGCAAACGAAAAACAACTAAGCAGACACTTTGAAAATACATAAGAGAATAACGAAAGACGAAAAATAGAATACAAAGCAAAGAAAGTGAGATGAACATAGCAAGGAAGAAAGTAAGGAAGACAAAGACAAAAGCAAGTGAGTAAAAGAAAAAAAGAGTCAACGTGGTGATAGCAAAGTAGGAGATCAAGCCGAAGAAAGAAAAAAACGAGTGAATGAGATAGAAAGTGGAAGAGAAATTGAGAAAAAGCAGAGATAGGAAGGAGAGAGTTGGTGGAGTTCTCTGGAAAAGAATTTCAAAGTTTTTCCCCTTCTGGAAGCGAGGTTAAAAATTCACCAAGTTACGATAACATTGTTGAAGCACTTGCGAGGGATAACATCTATCTTTTTTATTCATGACTGGTAATTCTTCCCCTTCCCGGGCTTTCTCCCTCTGCCTACATACGGATTCCTTCCATGTACTTCCATGGGAGAAAGCCGCCTTCATCTACAACGGTTTCTCATGGTAGCACTGGACGTACTGGAATAAAAGACACGGGCAAAAAATATGAGCAGTAAAGTGTTTTGTGACCATAAATCGTGAGAAAAGGTACTGTTGTTGCTAATTGCTGGTATGTCACGTACAAATGGGAAAACGTCTTTGTTTTGGCTGCACAACCGGGAACAAACATTTTAGCATATTTGAGCTGAATCGGATTAAATTGTCGGACAAGAATGACGGAAGAAGCTACTTCTCTGTGGAAGGAAAGCATTTTTTTTTGCAAAAACCTTCTCTTCCCGTTCCCATGCTTTTCTTTACTGGCCTTTTAAGCTTTACTTCCTATGTCTACAGTACTCCGTCATTCGTATCTCTCCCGGCGGTTGGAGTGGTTAAAGACTCATCAAAAAATCCTCTCTCGTACACCAAACCTTGTACGTGTTGACAGGCCTCTTCACAGTTTTTACAGGAATAAATACCGGAGGAGGAAGGAGAAACAGAGGGGAAGGGGGAGGGGACTCATTTTGTTAATGCTACGCAGGAATCCTCCTTTTCTTTAAAGTATCCACTCTCCTCCCAAGTCCAGGGCACGTGTTAGAGGACTAGCAGGGGGATAGCAAAGACCTGGGAAAGAATTTTCCCCGGGACACCAGGGAGAAGTGAGCCCAGGGAAAGTTTGAGGGAAAGAAGGTACAGGCGGAACTAGGATGCAATCTTATATGAATGGACGTTGGTGAAAATACATAAAAATTCCGAATAATAGAAAATGCAAAATTAGGGAAATATTATGAATCCATTGAGCGGGCGGGTAGGTGAAAGCAATGGTCAAACAAAGACAGTATTACCAACCAAAAGGAGAAAGGAGAAAGGAAGAATCACGAGAAACAAAACATAAAAACGAAACTATCCTTTGGGAGAACAGAATAGGCTGACGGAATAAAGCTGGAACAGCGTTGGAGAGTACCAACAATCGGGAGAAAGTTTGCAATGAAAAGGAATGTCGCAATAAAAGGGAGAACGTACCTCTAATTAGCAAAATTCAGAAGAAACTCGAGGAGTAAATAAAAAGGGAAGTGCGGAGTAAGTAAAATAAACTAAATGAATTAAATAAATCAGAAAAAAATAGAAATAGATGGAGACAATAAGTTAGAAAATTAGCATAACAAGAATGGGGACAATAATCGAAGCGTTAAGAAAACATGACAAAATTCTAAATTACAAACGAGGAAATAGAATAAACAAATTGGTAAATCACAACGACAAAATAGAAGAAAATAAAAGCGACAAAGCAGAAGAAAATAAAAACATTAAAGTGGAAGAAAATAAAATTGAGAAAATAGACGAAAAAATAGGAAGTAAAGCCGAGACAAAAGAAGAAAAATAACGCAAATAAAAGCAAAATAGAAAAAAGTAAAATCGAGAAGATAGAAACAACAAAATAGAAGCAAACGTAAGAAAACAAAATAGCAGAACAAATTTAGAAAAAAAAAGAAAATAGAAGAACAAATTAAGAATAAAAACAAGAAAATGGAAGAACTAGTTAAGAATAAAAACGTAACAATAGAAGATACATGATAATAATATAAAATAATATAACTAATTGTAAGACAGACAATAAAACGAGCAGAAGAGCAATAATGACAAAATACACATGAACAGACGAAAGTCGATAAAAAAGGACAAGAGGAAGGCAAAAGGCAATGCATAAGCAAGTATACCGAGAAAAAGACAAGGAAATGTACGAGTGAAAGGAACAGAAGCAACGGTAACAGGAAGAGAAAGCAAAGTTGTGAGAACCCTAAGTAATTACTACAACACTATTAAGAAACGTTATTCTACCAACTTTTAGAGTTCAAGTGTAAAGAGCAAAAGAGAGGAAGTGGAAGGGGAATATGGTGAAAGTTAACGGGTGTGTGAAACAAGGAGAAAGGAAACCTTTTCCTGGGAATATCTTTGGCTTCAAATATAAATCGGTTAGTTGAAAGACTCTTTACTGGCTGTCGACGGGCTGTTGGGTATACAGCCAGTAGTTCTCCGGTTGTTTCGAGGGGAATGAGAATGAAGGCGGAAGTGATTGAGGGTTCAACAAATGAGTGTGGTGGCACAGTAAGCGGGACATACCCTTCCAGAATCCTAGGTATTTTTTTTGTTTTTTCCAACCTTGGTACACCAGCACCTGGAATTCCTTTCTTTCCTCAGCGATTGCAAATGTCCGTTCTTTGCAATTCCATGGACCATTTTTTATTCCAGTGTACCTTCTCTCACCAAAGAAAAATGTCCGATTCAACTTCAAACTCGTACAATCAGCTCCGTGTCATTGCCCTTCTCCGCTGTTTCTGGATAAAACATTTTCCCACCTCTAACCACTGGCTCCTTTATAAAAATATTGGGAATAACCAAAATTTACTTTTGAGAAATTAACTAATGTTTTGAAAAGAAGCATGGGTAACAACGAAGAACAAAGCTTAGAATCTTTCCGACGTCAAAGGAAATGCGCAGTATGACAAGGGGAAAAGTGCAAATAGGCAGATGACGGAGAGAGAAGAAAATTTAAACCAATATAAAATTGACGTAGACTTATTCAATAAAGCTCTTTCTCTCTCTTTCTGATGAAGAATGACAGGTCTGTCGTGAGTTATAACGGGATTAGATGAAAACTGGAGTAAACACATTTCTTGAGTAAAGTTTAAAGAATGGGGTCATTAGTGTCAGTTTGATGTAACACTGAGCCTCTGTTTTTCCGCTCTCCGCTTCCAACTTCACTTTTTCCCTTTGATTGTGCATGCGTCAGCTTTAAAGTTCCCTTATTGTTCAAATACCGAACAGAAATTTGCAAATGTTTGCAGTTATTAAAAATGGAATTAGAATGGCTACGACTCCAAAGTTTGTCTACTACTTTGATTCGTGCAGTAGCTTTTAATACTTTTTTGATTTTTAATCCTTTCACCTGTCTCGAAGCTGCTGTCTCTTTCGTCAGCCTTGATTTTTCTTTGGTTATTGTTGCTTTCACTTTGGTTGTCTTTATTTGCTCTATGGTTATTATTGTCTTCTTTTAGGTCGTATTTGTTTCCTCTGTGGCCATTGCTTTCTCTTTGGTCATTGTTGCTTTCTCTTTGGTCATTGTTGCTTTCTCTTTGGTCATTATTGCTTTCTCTTTGGCCATTGTTGCTTTCTGTTTGGTCATTATTGCTTTCTCTTTGGTCATTGTGGCTTTCTCTTTGGTCATTGTTGCTTTCTCTTTGGTCATTGTTGCTTTCTCTTTGGTCATTATTGCTTTCTCTTTGGCCATTGTTGCTTTCTGTTTGGTCATTATTGCTTTCTCTTTGGTCATTGTGGCTTTCTCTTTGGTCATTATTGCTTTCTGTTTGGTCATCATTACTTTCTCTTTGGTTCATTTTACTTTCTCTTTAATAATCTTTGCTTTCTCTTTGGTCATTTTACTTTCTCTTTAATAATCTGTGCTTTCTCTTTGGTCATTTTACTTTGTCTTTAATAATCTTTGCTTTCTCTTTGGTCATTTTACTTTCTCTTTAATAATCTTTGCTTTCTCTATTGTCATCTTAATTACTCTTTGGTCAGCTTCGTATTCTATTTGGTCATCTGGCTTTCTCTTGGGTCATCTTTAGTTGCTCTTCGGTCAGGCGGGTATTCTATTTGGTCATCTTTGCTTTCTTTTTGGCCATCTTTGGTTTCTCTTTTCTCATCTTTGTATTCTCTTTTGTCACGTATGCTTTCTCCTTGGTCATCTTTGATTTCTTTTTGAGCATGTTTTTATTCTTTTTGTTTATACTTACGTTATCTGTTACAAGTCAATTTGTATCCTTTTAACGTTACTGCTTTCTCTTTTGTCTATATAGAATAAAACCTTTTCTCTTCAGTCAAGTGGCGCGCCTTTCATTTGCAATGACTCAATTCGTGAATTAAGGGAAAATGGAGATGATCACTTGGTGAAATGAGGCTCACTGTAGTTGATCACATTTGATTATTCACCAACGATGTTTACAAAGATTAAATGAGAATTCAAAACCCCATCCTCCTCCTTAAACTTGTGTATCTTTTTCTCTCCCTCGCCAGAATATTAATTTTTCGGCTACGGCACAATATCCATAATCAGGCCTGACATTTGTGTGCTTTCCCCGGATCCTTACCTACGGTAATATCTCGGCGCGTAGTTTCCCTTCCTCTCCATATCTTGTTTTGTTCTTCCGCCTACGTCCGCCTCTATTTTCGCTTTCATTTCCAAACTTTCTCTCTGACTCTTCCGTATTTCGCAAATAATGTCCCCTTTAGAATCTGGAATCCCGATTTCCCTACTAATTTCCCTTGTAGTTCCCCACCGCAAAGTTTATCCATTTATCTCTTGCCCTGGCCCCAGCATCTCTTTCCGATGTTTACATTCCCTCTAAAGAACTCTTGTTCCTTTTTTCTCCTCTCTCTCTACATTGCATGGGAACTCCGTGTATTTTGCATGTTGCCCATTGGCGTCAGGGTTATTGTTGCGACCTATATTGGTCTCTGTAGCTTCTTGTCTTGTAACTTTGAAGGCGGCGTGAAGGAAATCCCAAGTTCCCCATTGAATCCCAGTATTACGATTATCTATGAGAGTATAATGTGAACATAAAAGACCGAGCCCACCCACTTTGTTCGGGGTTTGTACAAGAGAAACTAATCATAATCCAGTATTTAGCACTCCCGCATAACTTTTTTCCTACTCTGTGTACATACATATACTTGTCGTCAGGACACCGGCATCACCACGAGACCCACAAAAGGCCTGGATATGCAAGGATTAGTTAACGGGGACAGCACTTTCTCTAATACAATAATGATTCCCTCAAAAACTTTTCATAATGAGCACACGACCGGCAGAAGTTACTCTCACTTTCTCTCGCTCTTCTTTTGTCTCTCTCTCTCTTTTTTATTTTCTCTTCATCTAATCCTTTTTGCATCTTTCTGTTTCTCTGTTTGACTTTCTCTTTCTTCCTTTCCCTCGTCCTTTTTTTCTGTCTCTCTCTTTCTCTTCATTTCTCTGGTTTTCCAGAATTTACTCAACTTGTCACTCTTTCTTACTTTCATTTTCTCGTGATACTGTTACTTTCTCTCGTGCAATATTTCTCGTGATACTTCTCACTTTCTCTCGTTTAATATTTCTCTTGATTATTCTTTATTTCTCTCGTTCAGTATGTCTCTTGATACTTTTCACTTTTTCTGGTTCAATATTTCTCCTGATGTTCCTCATTTTCTCTCGTTCAATATTTCTCTTGATATTCCTCCTTTTATCTCGTTCAATATGTCTCGTGATACTTCTCACTTTCTCTCGTTCAATATTTCTTGTGATACGTCCACTTTCTCTCTTTCTATATTACTTACTTTCTATCTTTCTATATCGCTTACCTTTAATCTATCCATATTTTTCACTTTCTCGTCTCACATTCTCTCTATTGCATTTTCTCACTTTCCCTCTCCTTTTTTCTAGCTTCCTTTCTTTCAATATTTCTCATGTTCCTTCTCGCATCTCCTCACTTTATCTGTTTGGATATTCCTTACTTTCTCTGTCAATATTTTTCAATTTCTTTCGTACTTTCTCCGTCTTTATTTCACATTTTATTTCCTACTTTCTCTTTCTTTCGATACTTATCACACTCACTCTTTGGAAATTGCTCATATTCTCCATCAATGTTCCTCACTATCTCGATATTTCTCATTTTCTTTTGCACTTTCTCTCCATACTTTTCACATACTCTCGTTGGATATTTCCCACTTTGTCTTTTTTTGCTTCCTCTTTCTAACTTTCTCTGGATACATCTCTCTTTCGATATTTCCTTCTCGCTCTATATTTCCCCTTTTTCTTTCTATGTTTGTCTATCTCGACATTTCTTTCTCTCTCCATATAATCATGTCTGTTTCTATTTACTACTTTCTAGCTTGTCCTTACTCATTTGATCTCTCGCTCTTTGCCACTTTCTCTCTCCGCAACGTCTCTCTTTCTCCATTTCATCCTCCCCAGGTGACGTCCCACCCGCATGATCACAAGAAAAACTCCTAATCCTGCACGAAACCATGTACATTATACAGTATTACATTAGGGTGGAAAAGTCAACTAAACCGTATGGACGTGGGAAGCTTAAAAAGTGGGCGGAATTGAAAAGAAATGGGAGGGAGAAGGATATTGGCGAGATAGGGTCGTTATGAAAGCACGGTGACTTGTTTTCCTTTCGGGGGTGGCTTTCCAACCCCCTCGCCCACCAAATGAAGGGTGTAACTTATCCCTGCATGATACCATTAGCCACGTGGAAGCCATAATTCTTGTGCAGTCAAGTGGGGAAGAACCACCAAGATTTTTGTTCCACCAAGGAGACGGAATAAGGTTGGGGGGAAGGTACAATGTAAAAGAAAGGAGTACGGTGATGATACACTTTACAGTTTAAGTGCATGCTCAACCGTGAAACTTGTGGATGTATTCATGGGGAAGAATAATATTAGGGGAGCTGAATGGATGGGAAGAGAGAATGTTTGGGGGAAAGGTGGCTGGAGATGGAGATAGTGAACCTGTACAAGGGAGAAAGCCTTATTGGGAGCATTACATGAAAATCAAAAGGAGAAAGTGGGAGAATGTTAGACAGGAAGGGAAAGTAAGGCGAAAATTTTGTGGGGGAAGAGAGATGAGAGAGAAAACGGGGAAGATATATGCTCACACGTTGGAAAAGACAGGTATAGGAAGGGAAAAGTGTTTCATTTCCTTTCCACACGTGCAGTGTCTCACTTTCACAGTCTTACCGCAGACTGGCTCATCATCACACACGTGTGTCTCCCTCCAAAATTCCCCAATGAAATCATGAATGACTGGAAGGGACACTAGAAAAAAATTGACATTAATTCTCGTCGGCAGAGACACCAAAGTAAAAGATAGAAATAGGTGCTCTCTCCAACGCATTATGCCAATTTTCTCTCCTCCTGTACTTCCCCTTCCTCTCTGCCGTGGCGTTCATTGAACCAACGCAAATGCTTTGCCAATTTTAGGGAGTTTCTATATTCCTTCAAATTTTTACACCCTTTTTCCTTCTTGCTCTCTCTCACCAAAACATTCTCTCCTTCTCTTCTGCACCATGTTGTTTCCTCTATCTATTTCTCAATAGATTTGTCTCTCTTCATCTTTACTTTCCCTTTACTGTCTTGGGCTACTTTTCTTTGCAATGGTTTCTCTTTAATTCTTCGTTCCTGTTCACTCGCCTTCCTATCTCTGATTGGCCTTCCTATCTAATTATCCTATCTTCCGTGCCTGTCGGATTTTTTATTCTCTTTTGCATCACTCTCATATTTTGTTTATATCTATGTATCTCCTGTTTCCAATTGTTCACTCTCGTTCATATTCTTACATCTTTTTTTGCGTCATTGTTCTCATTACGTTTTTGTTTTTCATCCTCTTTTCCTTTCTATGTCTACTTTCTTTGACTTGTTATTTCTCTTGTAACTCCTGCTTTGCCTTTTGAGTCCATCTTTTTTCTCTCATGCATTTCTTTCTCTCTGTCGCTTTAGTCTCTCACTCTATTTTCGATTTCCTCTTTCGTTGCTCAATGTTTGATCTGATTTTTCCGTTACTTTTTTGTAGTCTCGCTCTCGTTCCTATTTTTTCTTTTTTTCTATGTATTTTCTATTTTTTCTTTCTTTTTTATGTTTTTTTGTATCTTTTCTCTTTCTTTTCTCTCTGTTTTTTTCTCTCTCGCTTTCTTTTCCCTCTGGTTTTCTCTCGCTCTTTCTTTTATATATATCTCTTACTTTTTCCTATTTTTCTCTTTCTTTATTTTCTCTGTTTTTTCTCGTTCGTTGTTGTCGCTCTGTTTTTTCTCTTTCTTTATTGTTGCTCTGTTTTTTCTCTTTCTTTGTTTTCTCTCTGTTTTTTCTGTTTTCTTCTTTTCTCTCTGGGTTATCTTTCTCTTTTCGCTCTTCCTTTTATCTTGCTCTTTTCGCTCTTTCTTTTATATTTCTGTTTTCGCCCTTTCTTTCATCTTTCCCTTTTCTCACACTTTCTTTTTGGTCTATCTCTTTTCTATTTTGTTTCTGTTCTCCCCATCTCGCTGCTCTCGCAGGCTCGGTCACTGTCCTTTGTAATTTTCTGTCCCGTTTCGCGTCTTCTTTCTCTGTCATCTGCCGTTTTTCTCCCTTTTGTTCTTGCCTTTCCTTGTCTCCTATTCCTCATTTCCCCCTTTTCGATCCCTTTTTGTTGATTCCTGTCAATTCTTCTTGTTCCTTATTTCTTTTTTTGTTTCCTTGACCCACTCCACGTGTTCTTGCTACATCCCTTCGCTGGTATTGCCGACGTTCACGCGTTACTGCAATATCCATTTCTTGCTGTCTCTCTGATTTTCTGCATACTGACTTGACTCACTCTCCTGGTTTTTACACTCTCTTTGAGAGTGTCTCCATACCTCCTCAGCTGTCTCGGTTAACTTCGTCCGATCTAAATCCTTCTTCATAATATTTCCCGACTCACTGCCCCGTATTTCAATCTCGTTGTCCCGTTCCCTTTCCATGCATGCTCGATTTTGCCCAGTAATTACTCTCACATTCCGCTGACAAGGTTGACAAGTGTGTGAAATGAGGAGAGAGATTCCTTGTGAAGGGCATGTGCGCAGTACGGCTTGAATAAATTTTTTTGTCGCTGATAGAAAGCTAGTGTTAACCATCCAATATCCCTGCAAGGCAGGAGAATATTTGAGTGGACATATATATGATATAGTGCTTAGAGCCACGTGGTTATATAATATAAAAGACAAAGGGAGGAAAGACATATGCACGTCCAGATTCCTTCTGTTCCTCCCGGGCGGATCCAGGCGACAGTATATTTTTATTAATATCACGCCATTAGCATCCAGCACAAAATATATTGGATAGACTAGGGTTTTCTCTTGACAAAGAATTTGGGCGGGAAGAATTAAATGTGTAAATGACCCGCTTTCTAGAGGAAGACGGAGCTTGGAAATGGCCCGAGGGAGATGGGAAGACGATACCCTGGAAAATATTATTCGTGAGAAAAAATCAAAAAGGATGATTTTCATAAAAAAAATACCAATGATTCTGTGCGATGATTCGAATGATGAACTCCCGCCTTTTCCCCCTTTCTCCCTTCTCCTTTAATGAGATAACAGAGTCATTGGCATTGCTATCATGTGTTCTTATGACGTCTTCCCCGTGTCCTCTTTCCTTTCCCGGGGAAGATTATGAGCGTGTCTGGGAAATGTATTCCTTTTTTCTCAAGGCAACAAATCACAATGAGATTTTTTCCCCTTCGTCTTATACACATACATACATGCCTATGTATACATATGCACGTAAAGTTTATATGCACATATCGTCGGTGAAGAAACGTCTCGGATTATCTCCAGCGAACGCTAATTCACGAAGTGATTATCTCCATTCTGCCTCTGTGCATAAAGTAATCAGGTCCAATAAAAATCAAATAGATGCCCTTGAACGAACTACTGCGCTATACGTTCCTTTTTATAGCTAATTCTCCGTCTGAACGAACGGACGTTTCATTTTATTGATTTTTTGAACAAAATTGCATCGAACTAAATTTTTGAACCAAACGGGTGTATAGTGCTTTAAGTTTGTTTTTTGTATTGTTTTTGCCCACCCACAATTTTCATAAAATATGTGGGGTTTTGTTTTTGTTGGTAACTCTGTTTTTTGCATGTTATGGTTATTCGTTATTATACGGAGCACAAAGTACGGTTTTGTTTATAAACAAAATTGTGACAACTTACAACACTACGTGTATCGTGGACCAGCAATTTAAGAATGCAAATTAATTTACTTCGATTGTGATCAATGGTTTTTAGTGTGCTGTTATAATTAATTTGCAATGGCGGTCAGATACGTATCTGGAGATAGTCCGATACGTTTCTTCACCGACGATATGTATATGCGATAAAATATCAGATATGGATGTCTGTTTTGAAGGTAAATGTAAAACAAAAACGACTGTCAACGAATTATAACATTAGGAAGAAGGCCAGGAGAAAGTAGTAATATGTAGTGACAAAATACTCACTGTGGATGGCAACGATTCGATTCGGAATCGGATTTTTCGATTTAATTAGATTCGATTCAATTCAAATACGCGAGCATTTGATTCGATTCAAAACGGTGAATCTAATCAAATAATAAAAATAATAATAATACATAAATAAAAATGAACTGAAATTCGATTCATTCCATCCATTATTTAATACAAAATTTTCGGATATTCCTCCGAAGCAGAGCAACAACCATCAAAATATTGGAGCAAATTTAAATCAACGGTAAATATTATATCACGGTTACTTGCATTTATTTGAAGTGGCAAACTATTAAACTTCATTATGTTCTTAAAATTTGCAAAGAGTGAAAAATTGTGTCATAATAATGTATTTTTTGGGTCGTCTGAATCATGATTCGATTGAATCCATGGCATGAATCGAACCCAATCGAATCATTTGCATCCCGAATCGGATGGAATTGCGAATTTTGAAGCGATTCGGGCATTGAAACGAATCGAACCAAAAATGATGGATCAAATCGTATGGTTGCCATCCCTAATACAGTGGACTCTCTCTATAACAACTTTTTCCGTGCAACAACTTTACCTGTCGTAATATACAGAATACAGTGCAAATAATTAAATGTCCAATATAACAGCTTTTCCACATAACAAGCATTTTTGCCCTTCCCTTCAGGGTTGTTATACATAGCGAGAGCTCACTGTACTCACAAAGGGATTATAATAAACGTACGCTGAGCCAGTGAAAATAAATTATCCGAAAAAAAGGTGAAAAAAGATGAAAAATGGTGAAAAATGGTCGAAGTAAGACAAAACAAGGGAAAACGGGAATAAGGGGGAAATAAGGGAAAGAGAAACTAAATAGGAGCAAATAGGACGGAAAAAGTGTCAAATAAGAACAGGAAAAAATGAAAGGAAGAAAAGCTCCTTACGGTTAGACAAAGGGAGAAGATCCAGCTAGGGGGAAGAGATTAAAAGGGAGAAAGAAGGAGAAAGCATTAAAAAGTTGGGAGAGTGAAAGGAGAGGAAGCTTTTAAGGAAAAGGGATTTCTGGGCTCCATTTTTACATTATGAATGGGAAGGGACTGGATGGGAATAAGTACTTCGCTGCTCGGGGCCGAGTCCAGACTTTCTTCTCCGTCCAGACTTTCCCTCTGCTCCCTCATAAATATTTTCATAATGGTAATAAATGCTCACCTTCCACTCTTATCAAGCTCCCACGGCCGCCTCCGGGCCATATCTCCCCCATGTGTCCTTCCCATAATATACTTTCCCCTTCTTTTTTTTATTTAATACTTCACTCTATTATAGAATCCCTTCCTTTCTCCTTCTTTCTCTTCCTTCTCATGACTCTGAACCAACCGGGGGGAGTCGCGGGCACAAATCTCATTAAATTGTTTTACTCAGGCAGGAAATTAAATTTTGAGGTAGAGTGAAGCTCCGTAAAAAGATGATACATTTAATAAATGACGCCCTATTTGTGCTCGTCATGCACGGGTGCGCATGGATGTGTTCGTGTAGGTGTATGCATACACTTTCACACGTTCTATTCTAAAGGAGGTGCAAGAAATACGTTGGGTGTACTTCTGTCCATAAATCGGGGGTGCCTGCCTAGAATTTGAAGACGCAATCACGTTGAAAATTCCTTTCTTACGATCACACTGGAAGTTGTCACGCGGCTTTATTCACAAGTGACACTTACACCTCTGTATAATCATTGAAAAAACTCTCTCTCATAAATTACACTATTAAAAAAAATTAAGTTTTTTAAAGCCACTGAAAAACGATTATGTGTAAACACTGGTTGCCGAACAAAATCCAGCTAGATCAAGTTCAAACTAAGAAAACTGAAAAAAGCTGAAGGGAAGCAAAATAAACTTTGAAATTTAGGACTGGCAATTTTTGTAATACAAATTCTAATTTCGATTTAAACTCCAGGAAATGTTTAATATTGATTCCAATTAAAATAAAAATTCTAATTAATTCATTTCGGGGATAAAAATTCTATTCCAATTAATTCATAGACAAAATTAAAAATCCCGATTCCGATATCGATTCCTGGGTACAAATACAATACAAGCAAAATATTTATTTACTCAACGGAAAATAATGTTTCCTAAACTTTTTCCTGGATTCAATTTTCTCAATCACTCAAAGAATTTGTGTACCAAAATTTCCGCCTACATTCGTAATAAACATATTAAAAATTGTAATCCGAATTTTTATTTATTGAATCTCAATTACATTGAAGCATTGCAGCTGCAATTCAGATTCCAATGCTGATTCTTTCATGCTACAGATAATCGATTCCAATTTCCAATTCCGATTCTAATTATCAAGAAATTCATACAAATTCCGATGAAAAACTCCAATTCCGACTAAAAATACCAATTCCGATTGCCAACCTTGCTTTGAATCAGTAAATTTTTAATAAATATGGTATTTTACCAATGTTAATTAATGCATCTATTGCAAGTAAACGTAAAGATTTGCTGCTACAGTGGAGTCTCTATAAAACAACTCTGAAGGGAAGGGCGGAAAGTATTGTTATAGGGAAAAGTTGTTATACAGAACATTAAATATGCACCTTACATGTACGAGGGGCTGGAAAAATAATGTTGTTACACATAAATGTTGTTATAAAGAGACTTGTTATAGAGAGACTCCGCTGTACTATTTGTATTGCCTTTCCGCGGAAAATGTCATCACATGTTGTATCCCAGTCCCACACTTGCCCTTGCTGGACTTGCTGTTCTTTCATGTTTTGAGTAGCAATCTTTGCCACAGACAGATCATCCTCCGTTAAAAGAGGGGAGAGTGGCTGTTTGCAAAGAAGAGTTTACGAGGCCATAAAAAGACCTATTTTCCCCTGGTAATGGAAAGTCGAGAGGAAATTCATACATACAATGCGTATTAGCATTTTGAGAATAAACAGTTGCACAGACGACAGCAAGAAATTGCTTTTCCCCCACGATTACTCCTTTTTTTTTTGCTTTTGAGCGACTCTCTTTCTCTCTCTGCATTTGGAAAGGCGGTAGGAAAGAATATTTTGTTGCCCAATTTATTTTTCCACTTTCTCCTTTTATTGCTTGCATTCCCGAGAACACAAACAAGGATATTTCATCAGGCGTTGAGCCACACACGTCATTATTATTATCGCACCAACAATATTTTTCGTAATAGGAGATTCCCGGCTGGATCTAAGGCCCTGAAATCCACCGGAGCTTTCATGGGAAACTTTCGTATAGGGAAAGTGCTACTATTGGAATGCAAGCGCGTTCATTTGCCTTTGTACACGGATGTGTAGTTGGGGAAAGTGCAGCTGAACCAAACAATTGTGGGTAGTATCAAGGAGAACAGGATTTATTGGTGAATATGATTTCCCAGGATTCCGATTCCTCTCATCAACCATCTACTTGAATAGCGCTGGGAAATTTCCGCATGTGAATTTCTTCTGAATTTGCTTGACGAAGCATCCACTTTGTGCTTCCCCGCCCATGGAATCCGAAATTTTGGCATTCGCGCCATCTCGGGCTTTCTTTTTTGCGGGAATTGAGATCCAGAAAATTTTGTTCCGAATATTTACTAATTATATTCGTACATATGTATACATATGCAAAAGAAAGAAGCTATTTTATTGGTCCAGTCATTTTGCACCAAAATTGTACCTATCCTATACATATATGTATATGTACAAAGGACTTTCCTTGCCCTCCAGTTAAGGGTTATTATGGAGAAAGTCCAGCTTCCAGCTTTTGGAGTACACTTGACCTCAAAACTATTTAATGGCTCGCACCGCAGCTTTCCCACCGCACTGCTTCATTTTCAGAGAAATTGTTGTGATAATATTATATTATGCAGTCGACTCTTTCTCTATAACAGCAACCTATCTGCACCAGAAAAAATGCTCTTATAACGAACTGCTGTTATAGAGAATTAGTTAAAAAAACATTAATAATAATTAATTACGATTATTTTCAGGCTGAACGTTGATAATTTTCAAAATTCTAACAATATTTACATAATTCGACGTAAATATTTACATTTTAGTGAGAAAAGAAGGAAATTGTGCTGGTATAGAGTTCCGGTGCTGTTATAGAGAAAATGTTAATGCTGAAGGGATACCTGAGGTAGGCGCTAATGCTCTTATAGGGAGAAAGTGCTGTTACAGTGAGAGGAATGTGACCGGGAGAAGAAAAGTTGCTCTTATAGAGTAACTCCTGTTATACGAAGTGTTCTTATAAAGAGCACAGTTTACGTGGTAAAGCTGTAGGGGGATTCAACACTGCTGTTATAGAGTAAGTGTTCTTATAGGGAGGGCCGGTATAGGGAGAGTCGACTATATTGCAAAACAAGCCGGGATAGTGTTCGCCACGAAAAACGCGACGGGCTGTTGCTGTTGAAGTAACATTAGTTTTAGCTTTTGCCTTCCTCCTAAAAGCATTTCTGAGTATTACAAATCCGCTATCCTCGCCCCAATCAAGACATTGGCACTTACTGAACTTCCATGTTTCAACTAGCGAATAACTAGAGAATCCGGTGAGGACAAGGAGCAAAGTCTTACCAAGAACTATACATATGTACATAATCATAAAACCAACACAAGTGGAACACTCTAAGCCTTCTATTTACCGCCCATTTACACATGAAGGGGGACGAGGTGAAGGAAGACAAAGAGAAAGGGAAGAGAAAAGGAGGGAGAGAAACATCGAGAGAGGGAGAGAGTAGACAAAATAAGACAAAAAGAAGGAGACAGAGAGAGATTGAGAAAGAGAGAGAGAGAGAGAAATTACAGGTGACATGGAGATGAAAAGCTAAAGACAAGGAGAAAAAGATTACAGTTCTCTCTGTAACGGACCTCCTTATAACGGTTTTCGCACTATATGTAATGGTGTTCACAAGCCCGCCCGAGACCATTTCAGAGCTAAAATCTTCCCTATAACGATTATTTCATAACAGTTTTTTCGTTATACCGGGGAAACTCTGAATGCCCGACCAATAAATGTCTTTCGCTATAACGGTTTGAGGCCACGCCCACACATGCTATACCGGTTTCTTCAAATTTCTGAATCCCCGCCACAAATTCCTTTTTGCTACAACGGTTTTAGGCCCCGCCCTCACACGCCATACCGGTTTTTCGGTAATTTCGAATCCCTAAACATTAAAACCGTTTTTTGACCGTTTTCCTTATGCCAGTTATTCGTTATAACGGGTTTTCTGGCTGCTTGTTGCTAAACCGCTATAGAGAGAATTGGCTGTATAGAGAATGAATACGGCCAAAGGTACGTACGGAGAAAAATGTCCTCCAGAAGTAGGACGAAGAATGACAAGGCCATAAATAAATTCATAAGGAAATGAAAAAATGCGATCCGGGGAAATACAAACGCCAGCCACGGAACCGTGCTGGATAAACAGAACTGGAGCAAAAGAGGGAGACAAAGCAATAAGTTGATGTTTATCATCGTAAACAGCAGTTGGAGCTACAGTGAAGTCTCTCTATAAGAACACTAATGGGAAGAGGAAAAAATATTGTTACTGGGAAATGTTGTTATACAGAACATAAAATATGAGTTTTACACGTACGAAAGGTGGAAAAAATAATGTTATATAGAATTGTTGTTATAAAGAGACTTATTGTAGAGAGACTCCACTGTAGTGAGAGGGAAAAAGAGGCATTGGAAGGATTCCCATGTGAAAATTCGAGAGTCACATTGCCCTGAATGCAGAGCCGTTGGACTGGATGTGTGGGAAGGAAATTGTAATTATGTATCGAGGTCTTTCCACTTGAAGTCCATGGAAATTCCACGGCCCGAAAGAAGCCCGAGGGATGGCCGTGAGGGTGGTTTTCCCCTCATTTAGCGGGTGGAATGGGACCTTTTAATCCGATTTACTCCCTGTGTCAACGGCTAATTAAATCCCCGCACTCCAGTCCTCTCTCTTCTCACATGAGTAAACATGGGCAATGCTCGGGGAACACGTACAATCCAAATCTTTGACTGGCTGCCATCCTTGTAGCATTCCCCGGGCCTTTAGCACTTGTTTGGCTTTCTCCAACAAAAAAAGAAAAATCATGGGCCAAGTCAAGCGGCCTTTATTCTCGGATTTTCATGTCTAAATATGTCTAAATAAAATTTCTCTGGGTATGTCCCATTTTGGAGATTTTTGGCAGTGGCGTTGCCCCATTTTTTTTTCATGCGGAGCTTCTGTCTCCCCAGCAAGCCCAGGAATTCTAATGGGGACATTCTCCCTGAAATGCGGAACAAAAGGGATTTGATCAAGAGAGGAAATTCCATCCTCCAAAATCTCTTTATGACCTCAAACGGAAGAGATTTACATACGCCAAATGCTTTGGGGACACGGAAATGTCTAAAGTGCGAACACGATTCTCACTTTGGACATTTTTTAGATCCTTTTCGGGGGGAAAAATTCTGTCATGAAGTCGGCTCGTCCGGAAGATTGAGACATTTGTACGGATTGAGACGGAAGAGAAATAAAAGGGAACCTGATTGAACCCGATGTACTTTCCACTTTTATTTTAGTTTATAAAGCTTTTTCTAAAATCCGTTTTACGCATGTATCTGTACGAACTTTTACGTACGTTTTTTATTCATACGTTGTGCGCTTTCAAGAGCAAAGATGCATAAATCTCATCAATTTTGTGAAAGAAAGGAATAAAGCAAAAGAGGAAATCTTTTTCTTCTTTTTGGATTTCTTCATTTTCTCTTTGAGCTTCTTTTGCATTGACAGAATGGAAACGGAAATTCTTGGGATATTTGCTGTTTTTTTTAAATAAAAAGCCGGCATATGTACAATATACGGTGCAGTCTCTCTATAACACGTCTCTTTATAACAACATTTCTCTGTAACAACATTATTTTTCCATCCCCTCTGTATGTAAGGTACATATTTAATGTTCTATATAAAAACCTTTCCCTGTAACAATATTTTTCGCCCTTCCCTTCAGAGTTGTTTTATAGAGACTTCACTGTACCCCCCTTAAACAGTACTTACGTTTGACTGTTATACAGAAAAACCGGTATAAGGAATAATACAAGAACGTTATAGAGAAAAACATGTAATGGCGGGGGATTCAAAATTTAAAGAAAACCGGTATAGGGAGAGAAATATGAGAAGGCGTGGCCTAAAACCGTTACAGAGAAGAAAGCTTAACGGCGGGGGATTCAAAGCTAGTGCATAAGCCGGTACAGTAGAGTCTCTATATAACAACTCTTAAGGGAAGGGCGAAATATATTGTTACAGGGAAAGGTTGCTGTATAGAACATAATATTTACACCTTACATGTACGAGGAGCTGGAAAAATAATGTTGTGATATAGAAATGCTGTTATAAAGAGACTTGTTACAGAGAGACTCCACTGTATAGGGAGAGAAGTGTGCGGACGTGGCCTAAAGCCGTTACAGTGGAGTCTCTATATAACAAATCTCTTTATAACAACATTTCTCTGTAACAACATAATTTTTCCAGCCCTTTTACATATAATGTGCATATTTAATGTTCTGTATAACAACATTTCCCCATAACAATAATTTTCGTCATTCCCTTCAGAGTTGTTATATGGAGACTCCACTGTATAGGGAGAGAGGTTGAATGGCGGGGGATTCAAAACTTCCCCGTTATGTATAGAGAAAAAACTGTAATCGAGAAAATTGCTAAAGAGAGTGAATTTATCCTAGTAAATCTCTCTGGCGGGTTTGCGAACACCGTTATAGTGCGAAAACCGTTAAAGAGATGCTCGTTATAGAGAGAGAGTCGACTGTAGAATCCGGCAGTTCGCGATTTGGGAATGAGCCAGAATTTTCTTATGTGAAACTGAGCTCTTTAAAAAAACATGGTGACGGAATGAAATCTTATAGATGAAGTCAGAGGGGAAACTTAATTCGTATGTGTTCTATCCCGATGGATCCGATTTTTGTATTCGGGGACAGATCTCGTTAAGGAATTAATTATTATTATGTCCTACTTCCACCAATACACGGATATAGTTTAGTAGAAAAGAGCCGGAATTGTCTGTCCCATATATCCTTCAACTTCAACCTAATTCCATAAGGAGCTTTCATCCGGGAATGGAATTTTAGATGAGCCGCCAAAAGCCATGTAATCCGAGTTCTTTTTCTTTCCCCGAAACGTCTGCGCTTCAACCAGCCCTGCCAATATGCTTCAATATGCCCTGCCAGTCTTATTTTGTCCATCAACTTAAATTTCATCCCCCACCATTTCATTTCCCTGATCATTCCTTAGCGCAGATTCTTGGTCATCCTCCTGCCCTTGTTTGCTCTTCGTCCGCAGCTCGTCGTATAGCAGCTCCTCATACGTACATACTAATATCTATTGTGTATACAAATGTATGTAATAAACGAAACTACTGAAAGTACTGGGCGTAGGACGTACAATGTAAATACTGCGGTAGCCCAATTTCTTCCTCGGCTCCCTTTTTTCCTTGGATACAATTCTCCTTTGATATTCCCCTTTCTACTCTTGGATAACTGATAGCTGGAAAAATCCTTTGGACGATCTCGTCAAGATTACACTTTTACTTTCAAGTCCATCTCCAGTATTTGCTTTGATTTCTAACGGGTGTATTTCAGAATCTAGACAGGGATCTACTTTTACCTTCCATTCTTTCATTGATCCAACTTTCCTGGTTGACAAGGGAAACGTTATGCTTTTTAAGTAAGGAATGACATCCGGATAAATACGAATTATAATACGAATTAAAGTTCGAATTAAAATTCAAATTAAGTTTTCGAATTTATTGAATTTTAATTCGAATTAAAATACGTGTTTTTCCTAATCATGAAAACAAATTTAAATTTCGGATACCTAAAATATAAATTATAATTACAATACAAGTTTATTCAAATATTCAGACATATGCATACCTATTCAAATATACTTTGCGAATACTTTTAGAAAATTTATTTCTAATGCAATCTGGCATAATTTGTAGCTTAAAATAAACGGAAAATCAATACACAAAATTATAAATTGACTCCGTTACTCTGATTTTGCAAAAATCGATGTTTTTACGGACGAAATAGTTATATTACTGCCAACAGAAAAAATCATCGTTACCATACCAGGATTTTTCAAAAAACTTGAACGAAGGGAATTAGCAGCATGATGACAGAATTTTCGAATACCAATAAAGTATCGGAATCCAAATGTCATTTTGAATACGAATTTGAATTTCGAATGTATTTGTAATTATAAATTCCAATTAAAATATTTTTCTGACAAAAATATGGATACTAATTCCAATTAAAATACTGAAAAATATGGATATAATTCCGATTTAAATTCGAATGCCGATTAGATGTCATACAAAATATTAAAAGCAGCCTGAGCTCAGGTGGTACACACAGGGGACTCTCGCTATAACAACCCTGAAAGGAAGGTCAACAATGGTTGTTAGATTGAATAGTTGTTATATGGAACATTTAATATATACACTTATATATACGAAGGGCAGAAAAATAAAGTTGTTACAGAGAAAAAGTTGTTATAAGGAGAGTTGTTATACAGAGAGTCCAGTGTACATTACATAGTTGTCGATAGATTCATATTTGCAATGCAGTCTTAGCTTTCAGCGTCTGCAATGTCGATAAAATATTACAGTGGAGTCTCTCTATAACAAGTCTCTTTATAGCAACAATTCTACATAAAAACATTGTTTTCCACTCTTTGTACATCTAAAGTACATATTTTATGTTCTATATACAGTCGACTCCCTCTATAACGGTTCTCCTTAAATCAGCAAAATTTCCGTGTTATAACGAAAAACCGTTATACAGATAGAGAACTGGAATTTCTATGTTAACAATCGGAGAAAGTTTTTGAGGGAAGCATTTTCTGCCACCGTTATACAGAGAAAACCGTTATAGGGGACCCGTTATAGAAAAGTTCGACTGTGACAACATTTCCCAGTAACATTATTTTTTGTTCTTCCCTTCAGTGTTGTTAGAGTGAGATTCCACTGTACAATATTCTTACTAAAATTAAATTCTGATCACAATGCGCATCTTAAAACAGAAAATTGAAGTCAAATCTGCAATGGATATTCGTGACATTAGCTTGAGTTCCGTACAAAATGTGTTAGATTCTAGCTATTTGAACGCTTCACTATGCTTTTATGTGTGCACGTTGTACGTTCGCATGGGTACATAAATATCGCAGAACTTTCCCGTCAATTACTTCCTCCATTTTTTATTTGATGTCTTTATTTCTGGTTTATGTGTGTCCATTTCTTGGTGAATGCTCACAAAGACCCCCGAGACCTTTTCCCTTCCCCAATGAATTCCTTATACGACGTGGACTTGGAACAAAAATCCTTTTCTTGAACGAGGGGAAAAAATATTTTATGAGCTGCCGATGTTCTGTATCGCCCCATTATTTCCCGTGGCTTGGAAAAGGATTTATTATTAAACTTGTATCCTTCCCATATACTTTCCCTCTCCTCTTTCCTCTACCCTTTCTCTCTCTCTCTATCTCTCTCTCATTCCCGCTTCCGTTTGTCTCGTGGCCGGGGAAATAAAAAAAAAATAAGGACCGTCTGGGCTTGTATTTTTTATGGGGAGTTCCTCCTACGCCTCTTGCCCTTGTGGACTAAATGTCACTCACAGATATACCTATATACATAAATGGTTGTCCGTGCAAAAAAAAAAAGAATGGGAAAAAAGACAGTTTTGGTGGAGTTGGAAACAAACAACAGGAAGAATAACACAACCTGCGAGGACGGAGACTTTTTCCCACGAAGTAACAGAAAAAAGAGGGACGTAAGATCGATGAATTACTGCCTCTGTTTTTCCCCAAATAGAAAAAGCAAGTTTTTCTCGTTATCCGACAAAGGAGTGTGGATTGGTTGGGAATAGAGCTTCGCATCGTTCGTGTGGGTGAAATAGCTTGGACTTGGATGGATTTTCAATTTATGGCTAACAATCTAGTTTAGTAGCGTAAAGTTCTATTTGGATAAAGGTATAACATCCGAATCGGTATTGGAATTCAAATCGGAATCATATTAATATTTGTCAGTATTTTAATCGGAATTATTTTCATGTTTTTCAGTATTTTAATTGGAATTTATAATTTGAAATGCATTCGAAATTCAAATTCGTATTCAAAATGACATTTGGATTCCGATACTTTATTAATATTCGAAAATTCCTTCATTATGTTGCTAATTCCCGCCTTCGGGCAAGTTTTTTTTTTTTTTTTTTTTGCAAAATCAAGGTATTGCAACAATGATTTTTTCAATTGGCAGCAATATAACTATTTCGTTCGTAAAAGCATCTATTGTTGCAAAATCGGAGTTGCCCAGTCAATTTATAATTTTGTGTATTGATTTTGCCTATATTTTAAGCTACAAATTATCCCAGATTGCATTATAAATATGTAATTGTTTAAAAGTATTCGAAAAGTATTTGATTACGTATTCACATGTCTGAGTATTTGAATGAAATTGTATTGGAATTAGAATCTATATTTTAGATATCCGAAATTTAAATTTGTATTCATAATTAGGAAAAACACGTATTTTAATACTCATTGTAATTGGTTTTTTTTCGGATGCCAATCTTTGATTTTAATCATCATAAAATTAATTTATTTGTCTTTTAAACTAAAATCTGCAAACAATTTTGTATTTAACCAAAGAACGCGGCCATAACTCAAGCCTTTTGCCGGATTAATATGAAAAGCTTGTTTCTTAACCAGTAATAATGATCTGTGCGGAAAGCTCGTGTTTTCATTCGGAACGATTGCAAATCGATACAGCTCCAGAGGAGGAGCGAATTGTCACCGTGAGACCTTAAAGATATAATGACTGTGCTCTCTGTGCTATCCTTCTCAGAGGGAATATTTACATAAAGCCCGTTGGAGATATTTCTTTCTCGCTTTCCTCTGAGGCTGATGCCGAGGGAGAATATTGTTTACGTAATCCCAATGTAAATAAGGATGATATTGGAAACGCCACTCACTCTTTCCCTTTATTTTTTTTCTTGCAGCGCTGAAAGCAGCCATCCTCATCCAGCGATGGTATCGTCAGTATTTGGGTACGTCCGTTTATTGATATCTTCCTCCCTGCGTCACTGCACATATAATTTACAAGTACTTGTGCGCAATTTCCTCCGTTTATTTGCATGTATGATCAGCTTTGCGACCTAATTACATAATTACGTACGCACGATGCAAACATCTTCCGATGTGGGCTAAGCGCTACAGCAAAATAAATAGGGGCACCGCGTTATTAGTGGATATTTTCTTGGTGTTTTCGTGCTGACTTCTTCCTTTGTAAATGTTTATTTGGGAAACTATCTTTGCATGATTATGCAGTTTTCGATTATGACAATGTAGTTTTTTTCGCGTAAGTAAGTGATGTAGGTACAAACAGGAATGAGACCTTGATGACAAGGAATGATCAAAGCGTTAAGTAGCTAAATTCCGTTTCTCCAGCGAAAAAACTATATCGGAATTTTTCGGCCAAACTTCGTCAGTGGATAGCCCCAAGCGTAGGAAATCATTATATTTTTATTCGGTCACTCTGTGACCAGCTCAAGGGACACCGGAGCATTTTGAACTTTTTCGCCGTTTTGGCTGGGGCACAGCCGCTAATCATTGGATTTTGATGAAATTCGGCGAGGGCACGTAAAACGGAATGGTCTAGACGCAATTTTTCAATTTTCCGAATTTTGATATCGGTTCGCCGGAAAGTCACCAAAAACCGTGTTTTTTCGCCGTTTGGGCTGGCGTTTGGCCACCAGTAGTGGGATTTATTAGCAACACGGCGAGAACATGTTGAACTAAATTGTCTACATTGTTTTTTTGTATTTTCTCAATTTTCGCCTCCGTTCGCCAGAAACTGTATTTTTGGTTGTTAATACGCAATCGTTGCCTAAGTTTTCGGCGAACGGAGTCGAAAATTGAGAAAATATAAAAAAGGATATAGACAATTTAGTTTAACATGTTCTCACCGAGTTTCATGAAAATCCAATTATTAGCGGCCGAAAGCCAGCCTAAACGGCGAAAAAACACGGTTTTTGGCGATTTTCCGGCGAACCGAGATCAAAATCCGAAAATTTTTAAAAAAGGTCTAGATCATTCCGTTTTACGTGTCCTCGCCGAATTAAATCAACATCCAAGAAATAGTGGCTGTGCCCCATCCAAAACGCGGCCAACACGGCGAAAAGTTCAAAATGCTGCGGTGACCCTTGAGGTGGTCGCAGAGTGACCGAATAAAAATAGTATGATTTCCTGCACTAGAGGCTATCACCTGACGACAGTTGGCCGAAAAATCCCGACATGAGTTTTTTCCGTGGAGAAATAGAATTTACCTACCTACTGATTGAGGTTCCCCGTAGAATTTTCTCCAGAATGAACCCACACTGGTTTGCTTCTTCTAATCCATCGCGCGTAGCATGCCAAGTTTAGGAAGAGATTATTGGTAGTTGCATTAAAAGGAGAATTTGTTCACGTCATGCCCCTAATAGTTTTTGTATGGCTTTGAACATGTTATTAATACCCAGTTTGCATGATGGCTTGATGGCTGCCGAGAATTCCCTTGAGCGATTACTCGGGAATCGTTTAAAAACATGGAAATCCCCATTTTCTCCCCTCCAAAATATATTTCATCTATTTCCCCATTAATATGCTCCGTTATCCATTACAGCTCGAATGGAAATCCGACGTCGCTACACGTGGAACATCTTCCAAACAATAGAGTATGCCGGGGAGCAGGATCAGATGAAAGTAAGACTTTTTCCAACTCTTTCCCTCCGAAATCTATAAATATTCACGTAATTTCTTTCTTCCAAAGCCGTCATACCTCTTTCAGGCTTGTCTATCTCCATAAAAACAAATAATCCATCAATTTCTCCCTTCTGCTTTTTTCTCTCCTGGGACTCCCCGTGTTTTTATTTTTCCGTCAAAAAATCCGGGTTTTTAGGGGAGTTTCTTCACAGGGGTTGGGACATGGGGTTAAATTAATTTTTTTCAGACAATTTTCTTCCCATCCATCATGGAAATTTCCCAACTTTCTCCCTCTTTGAGATTTTTTCTGGAGAAAGCAGGCCGCTGGACGGAGAATGCCTCTGACCGCAATATTATCGGGTCACAATTTCTTTTCTAAACTCTTTTCCAAATATAACTGTATGTGTACATATGTATATGTATATGTAAAGCGAGCCAAGAAACGATATACAGTGGAGTCTCTTTACAATAAGTCTCTTTATAACAACATTTCTCTGTAACAACATTATTTTTCCAGCCCCTCGTACATGTAATATGCATATTTAATGTTCTATATAGCAACCTTTCCCTGTAACAATATTTTTCGCCCTTCCCTTCAGAGTTGTTATATAGAGACTCCACTGTACCCCCCTTAAACAGTATGATAAAGCTATGTCACACAATGGCAAAGGCATGTTTCCTATACAGAATTGTATTGCGGATCTAGAGAAAATATAATTCAGATTCTACCAAAATTATGGAAGTTATGGCTGTTTTTCAAAAAAACGTTTACAAATCTTTGATCTCTCTAAAAACTAAAATTTTTAAACTTTTTTTCGAAAAACAGCTATAACTTCCGTAATTTTTGTCCGATCTGGATAGAATTTATATTGCTGGATTTGCAATACAATTTTGTATCAGAAACATGCATTTTTAAAAATAAAATAAAACAACCAGATTTTTCCGAAAATTTTAATTTTCTGAACTTGGTGCAGAAAAATCGTCATAACTTAGTGATTTCTTGCTTGATTTAAATGTGGATTGTTCGCAGATCCGCGATAAAATTATGCTCAGGATTCACGCCTTTCCTGCTTTGTGTGAGTGGAGGAACAGAACATTTTTATTTTTGAAGACGGAAACAAAAAATCTAGTTGGGCAAAAATTTAGTTTTTTGAACTTTTTTTGAAAAACAGCCATAACTTTTGTGAATTTTGTCGGATTTAAAAAGAAATTTTTTTATATATGCACAATAAAATTCTACATTCGATTTCTCCTATTGCCAGTTTGCAGCATTGATAGATCATGGTACTTGGGGGGTACAATCGTTAGTTGGTAACCTGTATACAGTAGGGTCTCCGTATAACAAGCCTGTTTATAACAACATTATTTTTTCCGCCCTTCGTACATGTAAAGTTCTTATTAAATGTTCCGTATAACAACATTTCCCACTAACAATATTTTTTACTCTTCCCCTAAGTGTTGTTATAGAGAGACTCCACTGTATGTATGTATATGTATATCCGTCCATGTGCAACCCCGTGATCGACACAATTTAGTTAGACCCGAAAAATTGTTTTCCTGAGAAATATGTACGCTTTTACAAGAGCATTATAATAAATTAGAAAAAAAGGAAAACGCAATGTTTTTGTCGAGGGGGAGAAAATATTTAAAAAAATGGAGCTATTGTGCCAAAAGGAAAAGCTATTTACTCGGCGGGACTTCACACCGTAAAAAAAATGAATGAATGGGGGAAAGCGGGTTTTTCAGAATGTTTTTATGAGGTAGTTACCCGCGTATAATCAAAGAGATATGAAAGGAGCTCTCGTTTCCCCCAAAACACGGTTCGGCTCCCATCCTCTGGCGTAGACAAATTATTGTGGGGTCTACAAATTAGACAGTGATTGCCAGGGAGTCCCCAATTAGAGAGGGCGGCTGTGATCAAGATAAATGATTGTACAAAGAAAAAACTGTACCTATTTCCCTCATGTTTTTTTGCCCCTTTTTTGTGGTGTCCCTTCTCGACAGAGTGAAAGTGGGAGGTAAAGGAAAGGAGAAAGAAAAACAGGTGAAATATGGATTTTTTTTTCCTCAAAAAGAAAATGCTTCGTGAGCTCCCAGCATTTGTCATGATAGGACACAAAAAAAAACAACAAGGAGCAAAAAAAGGCGGGAGAAAATGTGAAATGAAATTCATATTTGGCTCCATAACAATCCCAAACTTTCATGTTCTTGAGGAAGCACGCAATTCGCAATTTTATAATAATGTTTTTGCCTCTGCAGGCTGAAATACAGGCATAAAATGCCCATTTTCCTTTCTCATTCCGAGGGGACAAAAATTGAATTTTCCCTTTCACAACATATTTTTTGTTTGTACGGGGTGTCTCGCCCATTTCGCCGGCAGTGTAGGAATAGAAATAAATTGGATTTGCTGCACCAAGTTCAAAAAATTACAATTTTCGAAAAATCTAGTTTTGTTTTAATTTTTAAAAATGCATGTTTTTGATACAAAATTGTATAGCGAATCCAGCAAATTTTATCCAGATCGGACCGAAATTATGGAAGTCATGGCGGTTTTTCAGAAAAACGTTTTAAAATTTAAGTTTTTAGAGAGATCAGAGATTTTTAAACTTTTTTTTTGAAAAACCACCATAACTTCCATAATGTCTGTCCGATCTGGATACATTTTGTTTTGCTGGATTTGCAATACAATTTTGTATCAGAAACGTGCATTTTTAAAAATAAAATAATAAAACTAGATTTTTCGAAATTTTTAATTTTTTGAACTTGGTGCAGAAAACTTGGTCATAACTTCGTGATTTCTTGTTTGTTTTAAATGCAGATTTTTGTCCAGATCCGCAATCAAATTCGGTTTAGAATTCACGCTTTTCCTGCTTTCTGTGATTGGAGGAACAGAACTTTTTTATTTTTGAAGGCGGAAACAAAAAATCTAGCTGGCCAAAAATTGAATGTTTTGAACTTGTTTTGAAAAACAGCCATAACTTCTGTAATTGTGGCCAGATCGGGATAAAATTTCTTGTTTCCTAAATTGTTTTTCCTAAATCCAGAATAAAATTCTGCGTGGGAAACATGCTTTGTCTATTTTGCAGCATTGTTGCATCATATTGTTTAGGGGAGGCCATATCCTTTCTTGGCAACCTGTACATGAATTATTTCTGACGTGAGAATTTTACTGAATTCGTAATAAAATTACATATTTACAACTCATAGCACTTCCAGCATTTCTGTCTTACACTTTCAGTAATTTCTATATTAGTTTTTTCGTAAGCGTTCGCTAGAGTTTTGAGAAATTAAATTATGAAAACAGAAAAATTCGTAGTGTATTTATCGGGAAATACGAGTGACTGGAAGAATCTTGGTATTTTCGGTAGCCAGTAAAACCCTGTACTTGTGCCATCTCCGAAGTCCAGGTTTTTCTTCCGTCATCAAAGTATAATTCACACTTTTATTGCTCCCTTGTAAGTAAATTCCTGGGCTCTACACATTTCTCTCGCCTATGGCTTTATCCCCTTGTAGGCACGTATCACATATGTATAGCCAGGCCCGTTCATTTTGATGGTGGATTTTTTTATGGTTAAATTGAGTTTGTTACTACTTACTTGTTCCATTCCATGGACTGCGAGACGATCTTTTTTTTAGTATTATTCTTTGCTCTAGCCTCGGCTTTACTCACATTCCTGGGGGAGTTTTGAGGCGGAGGGAAATGTCAATAAGTCGGTGGGAAATAGTTTGAGTGCTTTCTATGTTCAAGCCTTACACCATCACTCATGAGCAATTTCTTGCCCTTTTTTTATATGCAAAAAATTCGAATTTGGGAATGTAATATAATTTTTTTTCTCCAACCGTTTTCTACCCATTTTCGGAGCAGTTTGCATAAGTTTTGATGTGGAATTCCGTTTTTTTCTGTAAATTCATGGTTTCTCACATTTTTATTTAAATAGTTGTTTTCCACGTTGCTGTGAGCAAAGCTACGAAATGAAAATGCTTCATAACAGCTTTATAAAAATAAGCGGTGAAAATTTAATTCCGGAAATCGAAATTCTTCTTTTTCAATATGTTCGGAGGAACGAGTAAATATTTTTTAATTTAATTCTAAGTATTTCAATTCGCGAGTTTATAATAATTTTATATTAAGTAGCTAAATTTCATTTCTCCAGCGAAAAACGATTTTTCGGTCAAACTTCGTCAGTTGATAGCCCCTAGCGTAGGAAATCATAATATTTTTATTCGGCCACTCTGTGACCACCTCAAGGAACAATGCAGCATTTTGAACTTTCTCGCCGTTTTGGCCGCGTTTTGGCAGGGGCACAGCCGCAAATCATTGGATTTTGATGAAATTCGGAGAGGACACGTAAAACGGAATGATCTAGACCAAATTTTAAAATTTTCCGAATTTTGAACCTGGTTCGCCGGAAAATCGCCAAAAACAGTGATTTGTTCGCTGTTTAGGCAGGCGTTCGGCAGCTAATAATTTAATTATCATAAAACTCGGCGAGAACATGTTAAAATAAATTGTCTATATCTAATTTTTTATTTTCTCAATTTTCGCCTCCGTTCGCCAAACACTGACGCAAAGATTGAGTATTAACGACCAAAAATACAGTTGCTGGCGAACGGAGGGGAAATATGAGAAAATAAAAAATTAGATCTAGACAATTTAGTTTAACCTGTACCGGCCGAGTTTCATGAAAATCCAATTATTGGCGACCGAATGCCAGCCTAAACGGCGAACAAAACACGGTTTTTGGCGATTTTCCGGCGAACCGAGATCAAAATCCGGGAAATTTGAAAATTGGGTCTAGATCATTCCGTTGTACGTGCCATCGCCGAATTTAATCTAAAGCCGTTTATTAGTGTGCCCCATTCAAAACGCAGCCAAAACGGCGAAAAAGTGCAAAATGCTTGAGGTGGTCACAGAGTGATCGCATAAAAATATTACAATTTCCTACGCTATCAACTGACTAAGTTTGGTCGAAAAATGCCGACATCGTTTTTTCGCTGGAGAAATGCAATTTAGCTACTTATGTGCCAATCATTTTTGAGCCTCCAAAATTTTTATATAGCATCCAGGATCTTCTATACAGACTAAAAATGGCTGATGAATAAAACTTTGAAAGAGGTTTGAGATTTGCCTTTTCCCGTTCGGAAAATAAAAGAAAGATTAAAGGGAAGATTAAGGAAACAGGATTCCCCTAAATCAATAGATGCATTCACCCATACAAATAACCCGTGAAATTGTTTCCTTCAAAAGAAATCCTGGAGAATGCGTAATAAGAAAAGTAACTAAAAAAATTCTTTTGCAAAGTCCAAAAAAAAGTTCCAATCCAATTTTTAGCCTTTCAAAATAACCCGCCACGGCCCTCCTTTTCCTCCTCTGAGTTTGTATCTAAGCGACAAGAACTTCCGTTCACGGTTCAGCGTGCCTTAAAAAAAGTTTAATTGGGAATTGTTGATCTACAAAAACCTTTTTTTTCCTATGGATATAGTTGTACAACTTCTTCAACGCACTTTTGACGCACATTCCACAAAAGCCGGGCATCGACAGTGCCAAAGAGAGTGCCAATGAGACCGGCTCCACTGAATCTCTCTCCGTCTCTTCCGGTAAGGCCTTCTCTCTTTTTTTAGATTACAGTTGACTCTCCCTATACCAGTCCTCCTATAAGAGCACTTACACTATAACAGCCGTGCTGAATCCCCCCACAGCTTTACCATGTAAAGTGCGTTCTTTATAAGAGCACTCACTATAACAGGAGTTACTCTATAATCTATAACATCAGGGTATTTTCTTCCCTCGGCCACATTCCTCTCACTATAACAGCACTTTCTTCCTATAAGAGCATTAGCGCCTAACTCAGGTATCCCTTCAACGTTAACTTTTTCTCTATACCAGCACCGGAACTCTATACCAGCACAATTGTATTATTGTCTCACGAAAATGTAAATATTTACGCCCAATTATGTAAATATTGTTAGAATTTGGAAAATTATCAAAGTTAAGACAAAAAATAAGCTTAATTAATTATTATTATTATTATTTAAACTAATTCTCTATACAGTCGAACCTCTTTATGACGGTTCTGCTTAAATCAGCACATTTTACCCGTTACAGTCGAACCTCTCTATAACGGGCTCCCTTATAACGGTTTTCTCTCTATACCGTTGGCTAAAAATGCTTCCCCCAAAAACTTTCTCCAATTACTAACATAGACATTTCTGTTCTCTATAACGGTTTTTCGTTATAACGGGCAAAATATGCTGATTTAAGGGGAATCGTTATAGAGAGGTTCGACTGTATAACGAAAAACCGTTATAGAGAACATAAATTTCAATGTTAACAATTGGAGAAAGTTTTTGGGGGAAGCATTTTTCGCCAACGGTATAGAGAGAAAACAGTTATAAGGGAGCCCGTTATAGAGAGGTTCGACTGTATAACGAAAAACCGTTATAGAGAACAGAAATGTTAACAATTGGAGAAAGTTTTTGGAGGAAGCATTTTTCGCCAACGGTATAGAGAGAAAACAGTTATAAGGGAGCCCGTTATAGAGAGATTCGACTGTACCAGCAGTTCATTATAAGAGCAATTTTTCTGGTGCAGATAGGGTGCTCTTATAGAGAGAGTCGACTGTATTTGTACATCTTGCCTTTTACGGGGAAACACATTGAGATGGGAAAGGATGCGTAAAAGACGTCCGGATTCATCTGTAAATAGTGCGTTGACATCTCCCCGAGATTACGTATGTATGGGCTGGGCCCACACAAGTTCCTCTAAAGGGAATTCGGGGTGTGCTGAGGCGGGAAAAATTATTAGTGACAAGATGGAGAAAGCAAAATGAGAGAGAGAGAAAGGAACACTTGTGGAGAGAAAGGAACCTCCAGCCATTTCCAATGCATTCTCTCCAAGAATATCTCCAAAAATATTCGCCTCCCACAAGGAGCAAGACATTTTTTTATGATCTTTGCACACGGGATTGTGCAAACAAAACATTTCCTTTCATTCTTCTCTTTGTCTCTCTCTTTCCCCGACTTTCTCCTTTCATAATCTTTCTTTCCAATTCTTTCTTTAATCCTTTCGACTTCCCCTTATCACCCTTTTTATTCTTCCCCAAATTCTTCCGCCTATTCCCTCCTCCTCCGACTTTCTCTTTTAACGTCTGTTTTTGGGAAACACTTTCTTTTTTCTGTTTCACGTCCTTTCCCATGTAAAAATCAAGATGGGAAGAAGACAGACAAAATGTAAAGTGAAAACAAACGCAATCTCATGTGTTCTCCTCCTTCGTACGCAGGAGAAAATATTGAAGTAGAAAATATTGAAGGAAAATACTAAGCTCTAGCATAGAGTTCCTTATGGGTTCAAGTTTAATTTCCGAGTATCAATTTCCGTCTAGGAATGACATCCGAAAAAATATGGATTAAAATTCGAATTAAAATACGTGTTTTTCCTAATTATGAGTACAAATTTAAATTTCGGATATCTCAAATATAAATTCTAATTCCAATACAATTTTATTCAATTACTCAGGCATATGAATGTGTATTCAAATACTTTTCGAATATTTTTAAAAATTTATTTGTAATGCAATCTGGGATAATTTCTAGCTTATAAAATAAACGCAAAAATCAATACACAAAATTATAAATTGACAGCGCAATTCTGATTTAGGAAACATTGATGCTTTTACGGATGAAATAGTTATATTGCTGTCAATTGAAAAAATCATCGTTACAATGCCTTGATTTTGCAAAAATAAATTTGCCAAAAGGCGGGAATTAGCAACACAATGAAAGAATTTTCAAATACCAATAAAGTATGGGAATCCAAATGTCAAATTTTGAATACCAATTTGAATCTTGAATGTATTTGAAATTATAAATGCGAATTAAAACATTTTTCCGCCAAAAATAATGGATACTATAATTCCGATTGAAATACAGAAACATATGAATATAATTCCGATCTGAATTCCAATACAGATTCGCATGTCACTGTTTGATGCTAGTACTTGATAAGTCGGGATTTTGGAAGGTACTCGAAATTGATTATGTACTCGTTTATTTAAATTTTTCAGTTTGGATTTCTGATTGCTAACTCAGTCAAAATCCAATTTCAACTACAAGTATTTTTCATTTTTCATGCTCAAACTAGAACCGTCAATAAAACTGAGTTAAAGCATTAAATTTTAGCTTTTGGATTCCGTTTTCGTTTTTGGTTGTGTTTTAAATTACAAAGCTCCTGTTTTTGTTCAGGAAGCAATGTCCCTCGTCATTTTATCTGGAAAAAACTTGATTAATACTCGCAATTGAAATCGCAATTATACTCGCGAGTTCCAATTCTGAGTTGGATTTCGTATTAACTTCTGGAGTTCTCCTGCAATTTCGAGTACTCAGTTTGGCACTTGATTAGACAAACTTGAAATTCGTACTTATTTCTGCTTGATTTTTAATCCAGTTCGAGTTCCACCCAAATACCGACATGAAAAATCAATTTCAAGTCCGATTTCAATTTCCAACTGAAAATAAAGCACTCAATAAGGAACTCTATCTATGGCAAAGCAAATTTTGCTGCCAAAAAAAAACTATGGCAGATATAGAAACATCTCGAATGGTCAGTTCGGATTAGTATTCGCAGACATAATGTAGCCCAGTTTTTGCAAATGCCATGCCATGCCAAATTCCATCCACGCTCTGCAACTGTAAAAGGGTGCATGGAATCCGGCTGGACGTGGGAAGAATTTAAATCCGTTCATTTGCCATGCCGTACAATATGTATACATATGGCGTGAAATAAATTTTACCCGGGATTCCCCCGGCAGTTCATAGTACGGTGGGCTCTCTGTATAACAATTCTCCTTAAAACAACTTTTTCTCTATAACAACTTCATATTACATATTAAATGTTCCATATAACAACCATCTTTGCCCTTCCCTTCTGGGTTGTTAAAGCGAGAGTCCACTGTACATGTTTGGACTCAATATGTATACGTATAGTTAAGTATATAGTATATACATATGTACAGGGTCCCAAGAAACGATGTACCCCCCTTAACGATATGATCCAGCTATGTCACACAATTGCAAAGCCGTGTTTCCTATACAGAATTGTATTGCGGATCTAGAGAAAACAATTATCCCGATCCAAACACAATTGCGGAAGTTATAGCGGTTTTTCAAAAAAAAGTTTAAAAATCTCTGAACTCTCTAAAAACTTAAATGTTTAAACTTTGTTTTTTGAAACTTCCGTAATTTTGACTCGGACAAAAATAACTTCCATAATTTTGGTCCGATATTGAATAAAATTTATTTTGCTGGATTCGCAAAACAATTTTGTATCAGCAACATGCATTTTTTAAAATAAAATAAAAAAAACTAGATTTTTCGAAAATTTTAATTTTTTGAATTTGGTGCAGGAAAATAGTCATAACTTCGTGATTTCCTGTTAGATTTAAATGTGGATTTTCCCCCAGATGCGCAATAAAATTCTGCGGAGGATTCACGCTTTTCCTGCTTTGTGTGACTGGAGGAACAGGACATTTTTTATTTTTGACGGCGGAAACAATAAATCTAGCAATACCATTCTGTATAGGAAACATGCCTTTGCATTTGTGGGCCATAGCTGGATCATACTGTTTAAGGGGGTATATCCTTTCTTGGAATCCTGTACATGTGAAAATACAGAAGATATGCCTTCTTGTATTAGGTTGTTTTATACATATGTATGTATATATAATATACATGGATTTATTTTGCAGGTGGGGAGAGCACGAGCCAGGGAGGAAGCTCGACGAGTCAGAGATCTAGCTCGAAGATGAAGTTGCGGAAGAGAAAGTTGTTCTCGGGCTCCAGTGGCGGTATTGATCTGGAGGATATTCCAGTGGAGGGTGACTACAAAGGACCTCACATCAAATTCCCAATGACCCTTCAGAATCTCCAGGAGCTCATTGATGGATTTAAGAGGAAGAAGGTAAAATTGTCCCAGAGGACTTTTCTTCTCTCGCTGTGGCTTTCTCCTCAGCTTTCCCCATTATTATACCTTCCACTCAAATGTCAACTCCTGACATTATTATCACCAATTTCCCTTCCCGAAGCTAACAAAGCCCAATGACCACCCTGGTCTCTCCTTTTTATTGCCAATCTCGTCTTGTACCTAATCAAGAATTTCTTCGGAACCACCCATTGTGCTTTTCTCATTCCACGCGGTTTGTCCTGGGATTCTTCCCTCTTCCATCTAGCACTCTAATGACTAAAGCTAAAGCTTTCAAATTGCAAACATCTTAAAACCTTTGTATCCAAGTTTAATTTCAAACAATTTGCTGGTTTGGTAAAAGCAATTTAGCATATTGTATAATACGTGGAAACAGATTTACCTGAAAATATTCTTGTTCGTTTTGAATTTTGCGCAACAATTATTGGTGACAGACTCCGAGCGTGGAATAGATTTTTCAAGGAATAATATAAACAAAAGGAATTAAAATTCGAAGCAAAATACAGCGGAGTCTCCATATAACAACTCTGAAGGGAAGAGCAAAAATCATTGTTATATAGAAATGTTGATATATAGAACATTAAATATGTACATTATATGTACGAGGGGCGGGAAAAATAATGTTTTTACACAGAAATGCTGTTATTAAGAGACTTGTTACATATAAAGACTCCACTGTACAGTGGTGTCTCTGCATAACAGCACCCCTTATTGCAGCATGTTCCTATAACGTCATGAAATTCGCAGCACCTTGTACATAGAATACATAATAATTGTGTTCTCTATAACAACATTCCTTTTATAACAGCAAAATTTTGGGTTCCCTAAAATATAAATTATAATTCCAATACAATTTTATTCAATTACTCAGGCATATGAATTAAAATATATAAATTAAAATGCCTTTGGAATACTTTCAAAAATTTATTTCTAATGCAATCTGGCATAATTTGTAGCTTGTATGTATTTGTAATTATAAATGCTAATTAAAATAAGTTTCTGGCAAAAATATGGATACTAATTCCGATAAAAATATTGAAAAATATGGATATACAGTGGAGTCTCTCCATAACAGCACCCCTTATAACAGCATGTTCTGAATAACTTCAGGAAATTCGCCGCACCTTGTACATGAAATACATATTAATTGTGTTCTCTGTAACAGCATTCCTTTTATAACAGCAAAATTTTGCGTTCCCTTGGACGCTGTTATAGAGAGACTCCACTGTAATTCCGATTTGAATTCCAATACCGATTCGGACGTCATATCTGTGCCTTAAGATTTTTCTATTCCTGTACAGTGGAGTCTCTATATAACAAGTCTCTTTATAACAACATTTCTCTGTAACATTATTTTTCCAGCCCTTTGTACATATAATCTGCATATTTAATGTTCTATATAACAACTTGTCCTTGTGACAATATTTTTGGCCCTTCCCTTCGGAGTTGTTATATAAAGACTCCTATGTAGCCCGCGTAATGTGGAAACTGCAATAAATGTAGAAACGCAATCTGTAATCCACATCAGAGAGACAATGAGCCGGGAAACAATCAAATGAATTTGTTGGCGTCAGAGCATCCGTTCAAAATTGAATATTAGCCCCTGTAAATCCCCTCATATTATCGGTTCACTGGATTGTCAACTGATTTCGAAGAAGATGTGTGTGCACTCTCCTCCCTTTGGGGTGATTTAGTGAGTAGGCGGCTCAGAATCTCTCTCTTTCTCTCTCACTCTCTCACTCTTTATCTCTCTCTCATCCACATTGAGAACGGAGTGAGAAAGGAAAACGTCTTTGGTTGAGAAAGCTAATTCCACGTCTTTAATTAAACGAGCCATCCAGTCGAGTCAGGGAGCAAGAGAGGATGTAAATGGAGAGAGAGAGAAGGAGGGAAAGAGAGAGAGAGAGAGGAAAAGAGAGGATTCCAGGGAGACAAATAAATGTTTATTAAGTTGTTCTCCAGACAAGGGATGGAGAGCTCCAGTGGCTGGAAGAACAAAGGGAACTTGTAACTTGTTCATTTTGTGTCTTTATCTGCTTCTCCGTGTAAAGAATTTGTGTACTTTCCCTTCCGCTCCTTTCCATCTTCAATCTCATCTTGTTTTCTCTCTCTTTCTCTCTCTCTCTCTCTGCTAATCAGGATTTTTTTTTACTAAAATAGACATCAACAAATCCCTTCGGAAAAACCTTTGCTCTCTCCTTCCTTCCAAATTTCTACATGTTTTTCTCTTTTACGATCTCTCCGTACAGTCGACTCTCTCTCTACAACGGCCCTCCCTATAACGGTTTTTGTACTATATTGTTCTTCACAACCCCGTCCGAGAGATTTACTATGATAAATTTACTCCCTACAACAGTTTTCTCTATTATTGCAGTTTTTACTTTATAATGAGAAAGTTTTGACTCCCCCACCATTCAGCCTCTCTTCCTATAACGGTTTTAGGCCACGCCTTCGCATACTTCTCTCTCTATTACGGTTTTTGTACTGGCTTTGAATCCCCCGCCGTTTAGCCGTTTTCTTTATAACGGTCTTAGGCTAGGCCTTCGCATATTTCTGTTACTATCCCAGTTTTTCTTGAATTTCGAATCCCCCGCCATTAAATGCTTTTCTCTAGAGCGATCTTGTATTAATCCTTATACCTGTTTTTCTCCATAACGGTTCCATGTACAGTCGACTCTCCCTATAACGGCCCTCCTTATAAGAGTTCTCACTCTATAACACTACCAAAAAATACTCCCCTTAAAAACTTTTTCCAATTGTTAACATGGAAATAGAAATGTATGTTTTCTATAACCGTTTTTCTGTATAAAGCGTAAATTTTGCTGCTTTATAGGGTGCTGTTACATATAGAGAGTCGACTGTAGGTACTTTTTGTTGAACCGTTATAGAGAGAGAGTCTACTGTAATTCCTTGTCTTCTTCCACATCTTTGGCCATGATTTCCTCCATTATTTCTCTATTGCAGTCTCGGTTTCTCTACAGTCAATTCTCTCTATAACGGACCCTCTTATAACGGTTTTCGCACTATAACGGTGTTCACAAACCCGCCCGAGATCATTTCAATGCTAAAATCTTCCTCTATAACGATTATTTTATAACGGTTTTTTCGTTATACCGAGTAATCCCCGACCAATAAATGCCTTTTGCTATAACGGTTTTAGGCCACGCCCACACACGCAATACCGGTTTTTTCAAATTTCTCAGTCCCCCACCATAACTTCCTTTTTGCTGTAACGGTTTTAGGCCACGCTATACCGGTTTTTTGGTAATTTCGATTCGCCCGCCATTCAAACCTTTTTTTGACGGTTTTCGTTATACGGTTATTCGTTATAACGGTTTTTCTAGGTGCTTTTGGCTAAACCGCTATAGAGAGAATTGACTGTATCCTCATTTCCCTCTCTTTCTTCTGCTCAATCTCTCTCTTTCTCTCTGTTTACATTTCTCTCTGGATGTCGTCTGCATCTCCTTGGCTTGTCCTTCATGTCTTTGTTGTATTTACATTGTCCCCCTTCGGATTTTTCCTTTTCTTCCCCGCTGACGCTCCCTTGCCGGATCGCTCTCGCAAGTCTTTATTCCGAGATTAAAGGCCACTCATAGAACACTTCAGTTCCAGGGATAAATGCGTTCCATAAAAAGCATGTCTAAACAAGGATGGGAAGAATTGACTGCCAGAGACGGAAATCCATGCACGTTCTCTTTTTATGGAGGAATCCTACAATACTTATATATCTATACGTATTTACTTATATATATATACATAGGTATGCACATGTTTACTTGTCATACATATAAGGGAGAAAGTATACCTACGTGGTGTTTGATTGGATTTTCCCCGGGAAATTCTGCGTTGATACGTCAAGGGAAAGGACAGGGACATGCAAATTCCCCGCTCTCAATCTGAGTGAAAGGAAGCTAATGAGTTCTGGGCATCTTCTTCTTTTTATCTGCAAAATAATCTCATTAATTATTCTCCTCGTATTCCACTTTAATTCCTCGAGCCTCTCGTAGGTTTCCTTATCTCAACAGATTTCTGCTGGCGGAACAAACAAGATTTTAATTTAAGGAAATCTCTGGCCTCTTCGCAATCCCATTTGTTCCCTTCGCCGCTCAACATTTGATGGGGATGCTCCAGAAATTCTTGTATACGATCTGGTTACACAGACGATTTGTGATGGCTGTCGAATCTTCTGCGTACGTGCACACTTGATTTAGTTAAAGTCTTATAGGCATGACTTATGAGTTTTCTTCCCATTTTAATGCCGTATTTTTGTTAAATTGCGAAAAAACTTACAACGTTGATGGGGACTGGGAAGAGCTGTCAAAATATTTACTCGTTCCCGCATGTTTGAGAATTGCCCCGGTTTGTATCTACCTCCTGGGACGGATTCGAGAAAACGAGGAATGTACAGGGTACCAAGAAAGGTTATGGCGCCCCCTAATCAATATGATGCTACAATGCTGCAAAATAGAAAAAACACGTTTCCCATGCAGGATTTTATTGTGGAACTAGCAAAGCAAATTTCATCCCGATCCAATCAACGTTCTCCGAGTTATAGCGGTTTTTTCAAAAAAAAAACAATAATTATTAGTATTTCGACAATTTTTTTTTCTGTTTCTGTCTTTAGGGAAGAGATTCTTTATGTTTGCCAGCCGTACAAAATCGGGCAACCGCGTTTTATGAACAGAATTTTATTGCAAATCTATAAAAAATGTATTTAATAAGATTAAGCACGAATTGGCCAAGTTATGGCGAGTTTTCCGCGCCAAGTTCAAAAATGAGAATTTTCAGTTAAATCGATACTTGGTTCTGCCTTCACGGACCAAAATAAATTTGCAGAACTTGTTTCTAGCGTAAAATTTAATGCTGATATAAGTAAAAATACTTTTAAATGGTTTTCGTGGAAATAAAATCATTAAATTATCAATTCTGACAAGAAATTCTAAAAGGATTACAAACACGTTTATGCTTCAGTTCGGCACACTCTTACGGCAAAAATATTACAATTATTTTATGAAAAGCTAGCATTTGGAAAACTCCCAAAAGTTGCTTTTCATAATTTTTAAGACATTAATTTGTTCCAACATAATTTCCAAGTAAAATTGTTTTTACTTGGAATGTTTGAGGATATAATAAAAAATATTAATTTCATCAAAAATTCCTATTTTTGAACTTGGCGCGGAAAACTCACCATGACTTGGCCAATTAGTGTTTGATCTTAACGGGAATATTGTTTCTAATTTCGCAGTAAATTCCTACTCAGAAAACACGCGTGCACCATTTTATTCAGAGGTGTCCAAAATACTTTAATTGTAATTACTAAATACAAATAACAAATACAGTCGCAGGCTTTAATTACAAAATATGAATTATATTCGGCTACCTTCCAAGTATTTAATTACAAATTACAAAATACAATTGAATTTTGGGCCGAACACAAAATACAAGCTACAAAATGCATCAGTAGCAAGTAATGTATTTAAATACTTGTCTTAATTACAAAATACAAGTAGCTAATTGTATTTAAAATACGTATTTTGAATACAAAATACAAATCCCTAAATGTATTTAAAATACGCATCATATGCGTTTATTTTCATTTACGAGCACAATCAATAAATTACAAATACTGTTTTCCCGGATCTCAACAGATTTACGAATTTAAATTACAAACAACCAAATACTTTAAAAATTTCTAATGTACATATTTCCTCGAAAATGTAAATTTTTTATTTGTTTGAAAAAACCACCATAACTCGGCCAATGTTGGTCGGATCGGGATGAATGTTTTTCCAGGATCCACAATAAAATTCTTCATGGGAAACATGCCTGTTCTATTTTGCAGCACTGTTGCATCATATCATTTAAGGGGGTCAAATCGTTGCTTGGAACCCTGTAGGCGAGAGGGAAATTGAAGGGTGGAAGGGACAGAATGGGAGAAACACTTGAGTTTGGATTCCCCTTGAAATTCAGCGGTCGTAGTGCTTATTCCGAGTGTTTGCATACTGCCGCTAAGAGGACGGAGGCGGGATCCGGCTTCCAGGAATGAATAAAAGCGTAATGGCAGAGAGAAAGTGCGGGGGAAGGAGTTGAAATGGAAATATTTTCTTTTTCCATCTTGCATGCAAACTACATTCAAGGTCGTAAGACTTCTTCCAAGCTTTCCCTTCTTCCTTCATCTCCCTCCCTTCCCTCTCCATTTGCTTTCTCTCCGTCTCATCCTGACACAAAAAAAAAGTTTGGCGACTAGAATATGAATAGGACATGGAAAAAGGGGGAAGGATGTTGGAAATGATGTACGACACTCAAAGACACTTTCTCCCGTCTTGGAGGAGGGCAGAGAGGACAAAAGAGGACAGAAAGGATGACTGAGAGTGGAAGAAGAGCCAACTGGAATTCACTTCCATTTGACGAATCTCCCGCTCTCATTCTCCACTTTCTCCGTGGTTTATGTACAAACATATTTTGCATATTGCCCCTTCCCGCATTTCTCCCTCGTCTGCTTTCTTTGCCGTCCAATTTCGTGTGGTGGAGCTTAGGTCAAACGAGGTGAACGTCTACAGCCCAGACAGAACTAAAAAGAACTTCTTTTGGAAAAGAACAAAAATTAGGAATTCGGCCAAGAAAAGGCACGACAAACAAAAATATAGGCTGAGTGAGAACAAAATCAGGGAGAAAGTTCAAAGCATACAAAAATGTTACCAAAAATCGAAAGAACATACGAACTAAATTGACAAAGGCTCTGTGGGAGGTCGAGAAATGATGCCAGGAAGCGTCAGGCCTCAACAAGGGATGGCAACGATTCAATTCTGAATCGGATTTTTCGATTTAATTCGATTCTATTACAATTTGAATACTTGAAAATTTGATTCGATTCGACACCGTGAATCGGATCAAATCATTCGATTCAAGACGTAAATCGGATCCTAAAATTTAACTGAAATTCGATTCATTCGATCCATTATTTAATACAAAATTTTTGAATATTCTTCCGATGCAGAACAATAACCATCAAAATATTGCGGCAAATTTAAATCAACCGCAAATGTTATATCAGGGTCACTTGCATTTACAGTCAATTCTCTCCTATAACGGACATTCTTATAACGGTTTTCGCATTATAACGGTGTTCACAAACCCGCCCGAGACCATTTCAATGCTAACATCTTCCTTTATAACGGTTGTTTTATAATGGTTTTTTCGTTATACCGGGGAAGCTCTCAATCCCCGACCAATAAATGTCTTTTGCTATAACGGTTTTAGCCCACGCCCACACATGCTATACCGGTTTTTTCAAATTTCTGAATCCCCGCAATAATTCCTTTTTGATATAACGGTTTTAGGCCAAGCCCTCACAGGCTATGACGGTTTTTTTCGGTCATTTCGAAACCCCCGTCGTTAAAATAGATTTCTAATGGTTTTTCTGGCTGCTTTTTGCTAAATCGTTATAGAGATAATTGACTGTATTTGAACTTCCAAACTATTTGACTTGATTGTATGCTTAAAATTTGCAGAAAGTCAAAAAAATGTGTCAAACATAATATAGTTTTTGGATCCTTTGAATCATGATTCGATTCCATGCTTGGGGTTGGTTCCAACCGAATCGAATCATTTGCATCACGAATCGGATCGAGTTGCAAATTTCGATCCGTTTCAAGCTTTGAAACGAATTGAACTAAAAAAGGATCAAATCAGATCGTTGCCATCTGTAGCCTCTACTCACATTTCCACGAAAGGATGAATCACATCGGGCTGGAAATACTGGAAATGTCACATTTGAAATGGTGAAAGTACAACGTACAATTGTATTGGAAATCATAAAAAAAAAGTCCGGGAAAAAGTAGGAGATAAAGGGAAAAAGTATAAAAAAAAGTGAAAGGCGTTTACCAAATACAAAAAATGCAAATGAAAGGCAAGCAAACAGGAATAAGATTGAAAATAGAATTGAGTCAAGTGTAGCAGGAGCAAGAAGAAAAAGTCAGAGGTTTCCGTTGGAAACTATAAAAAAGAAAATTTAATTTGAATACAAAAGAGAAAATTGAAAGCTATTGAGATTTGCCAAAGGATAGAGACAAGGAACGAAAAATAAAGGAAAATATAAAAAGAAGGAGTACAAAGAAAGAAATATACAGGGAAAGCCAGCTCAACGCAGAATTAAGACGCATTTCCAAGAGCGTGAAAAAAAATTGAAGAAGAATGAAAGAAAATAAGTTAATACACGAAGAGAGGGAAAAAATGTACAAAGAGAAAGCTGTGTGTTACTACGCAAACTGGAGAAAGTACGCAGTCACTGTGCTCCTTTTTTTGTATATCCCATGAATACATTCTTTTTTTCAAGCGCTAAAAGCACATTTACCTTCTTTCTCCGGCCTTTCTTTTCGTCAGGAAAAGCGGGAAATTATTAAAAAAACCTCCGGGTTTTATTGTTGAAAGATGTTCCATCAACTACATTTCCCCGCCTTTCCCTTTCTCCTTCGTCCCCTTTGTTGACTGTTGAGATGATGAATCAAAGGATTTCCTTCCATTCCAAAACCACCCCCCATCCCGTTTGAAGGGGAATTATTGTGTACCCGGCAACCTACCAGCATTATTATTAGAATTAAGAAAATGAAAGGAAGCTCCTGCTCCAAGCACAGCCTGTAGGCGGTGTTCGCAGGTTACTGATAATTCTCTCTATGCTTCCGTTATTATTGAGATTGGGCGATGCCGTAGATTTCATGATAATATGTAATAAGATCAATACAAGGAGACAATCCACCGAACAATGTATTATGGGGGGATATTATATTTAGATAATTAGACTGTACACAAAGGAGGAAATATTATTTTTTCTTCTTATTGGATGGATCATTATCGTGATTTCTCCCATGAAAACTGCGAGATGCGATACCTTTGCTGGGCTTAATCTTGGAAGGAGATTTTCTTGGAAGGCGTGTGTATGTACATATTTTCTTTCTGGTTAGGAACTTGATTTCTCGATATCAGGTAGAACTTGGAACGGGTGCAAAATCAGATTGCAAATTAATGTTTGATAAATGATTTTCTTTCAAATAATTATTCACAATCAGAAATCGCCGGCAAGATTTAAGGCAAATGATAATTTTCGGCGACAGTATCGGCAAGCAAAAATATTTCCCAAAAACGTGGTGTCTTTTTACCTGAAAAACGAATTGGTATATATTTATTTCCACTTATTCACTCAACAAATTCATCCGAACAGAGCCAAAAACACCTTCAAATTGTAGTGGCATGTGTTAAGAAAATGAAGAGAGATGAGATGAGAGAAAGTTCTGTCCGCAAAGAAAGTCTTTCCACAATAATGTGAGGAATGCAAGGCAAGGATTCTTAGTACAAGGCAATACCAAATGTATTTTGCTCTGATTTATTTGAAATCCAAAATTACACTCGTCTTGTTACATACAAAAATCATTGTTATGGAATTAGTAGTGGGAGAGACTTGGAAGGAGCGTGCTTTCCTTGCACTGTGAATGTGCGAGAAAAGACCAAGAGCATGACATTCTCTATAATTAGGGAAGAATACTCAGGGTTTTAAAGACGGAATTTGTGAAAAGCCAGGAAGAACTGGCACTAATAGATAAGATTCACAGGCAGGTGAAGGAAATTTTTAGGGAAGGTGAAGTGAGAACAAAAATGCAAAATAAAGATTCTCACGAGTCTGGAATGTGAACAAATTTAAATACTGAAAATACACACATGTACATATATGTAAAACTGATAAGTGTTGAAGGAACAAAAAGAGACTACAATTTGCTGCTACTACATACTACAGCAAATTATTTCAAAAAGGGAATAAACAATTCTTGGATTGACAAGAGAGAAAAAAATGGAGTTGAGCTCCGGTTCTTCGACTGGCCAAAAATCTCGTCGACAAGAAGAAGGAAACCTCTGGAAGTTACGGGTCATCTCCAAAGAAGGGAAAATATTCAAACTAAAAAATACATTTATTTATTTATTTATCTAACAAAACAAACTGTTTATAGGAAAATACATAATTGCAAATATGCATTTATGTAAAAGTATTTTCCTTTCTCTTTTTCCCGGAATTCCTTTTATTCAAACTGGCGTCCAAAACATCTTTGCATCGCAAAAACACCTTAGAGTTTAGAGCCAATGCTTTTCAGAAGCTATTGATAGGCACTGACCAGTCATTTGCAGTAATTAACAAGAATGCCTAACCGCTTATCACTGATAAGCAAATCTCAAATTCCCATGCTTTTTCGCAAAAGCATTGTCCAAGATTTGGGAAAAATTATTCATTTATATAGTTACAAATGGATTTCCTTAATAATAATGCTTTATGTTTTACCCTAAAAATTGTCCACAGGGCAAATACTCTGAAAAATAAGCGAAAACACAAACAGAGTTCAATATTTTGCAATTTTTGGTAAAAACGCATCATTCACTCTTCCTATGGGTGCTTTCATTATGAAGAGAACACGACAGCCCCAAAATAAATCCAGTGACATAGTTTTTCCCTGGCAAAAAAAAAACCTTGTAAATAAAGTGTAGAATTTCTTACAGCATATTGTGCCAGCACCAGACAAACACCAAGGGAACACTTAGAACATGAACTCTGCGCATTTTTGTGTCCTTAGTCAGTTTTTTTCTCCGCGTCTTTTTGTCCCAAGACAGCAAAATGGAGGAGAGAAAAATTATGACAAAGCCCCCAGTTAAATTGTGTGGGTTTTTTTGAAAAAAACGTATAGATATGAACGTATCTTTACAGCCCTTATAAATGCCCTGAATTTCCTATACATGTAGACATAATGCGCATATAGATATAGATACAAGTTTTTTGTAGTGGAAATAATAGAGGAAGCCCGCAGAATAAAGGGATGACAACTTGTATTTAACTGTGCGGGCTCGGAAGGGGAGCGTGCCTGAGGTTTCCGCTTCTTCCCACCGCAGCCCCGCCTCCACTCCAAAAGCTCTTGGCATTTGCTCTAATGAAAGAAAAGAGCCTTTTCTTGTCCCAAAATATTACATGGGAGAATAAAGGACTAGTGAAGGAAGAGAGTGAACATTGTGCTCTTCTCTCCAATTTTGGCTTTTGTCTGCTTTCTTATTTTTTCATAATAGTATGTCCGCATAGGAAGGTGGAGTTTTGATATTGTACGTGGGAGATGATGAGCATTTCCCATTTACATATCCCAACCCTTTCTCTCCCAGTTTTAAATGAACTTCACGGAACCCCCTCTGTGACACGTAGACATCCAGAATTGTCATCTTCGGGGGGAGGAGGGCACGCTAACTCCAGCTCCAGTTGATGGGCAGATATTGGGAAAATACTGGGAGAGACAAGGAGCTTGGAGCTTTCGGGGAGAGGAAGAGAGATATACGGGAGATAATGAGAGCAACTATGGAGATTAACATCTGGAAGCGGGAAGATTATGGAAAATAAAATATCAGGAGAAATAGAAGAGACAGAGAGAGACGAGAAGGTAGCAACACATTTAGTGTAAGGAACATTATGTGAATCAGAGCCTTAAAGGGAGGTTTGGAGAGAAAGCTGGAGAAAGACAAGAAAGAAAGCTGGAAAAGAGAGACAATATAGAAATGTGGCAAAGAGATAAAAGAGAAAGCTGGAAAAGAGAGACAATATAGAAATGTGGCAAAGAGATAAAAGAGAAAGCTGGAAAAGAGAGACAATATAGAAATGTGGCAAAGAGATAAAAGAGAAAGCTGGAAAAGATGTAAAAGAGAAAGTTGGAAAAGAGATGAAAGAGTAAGCTGGAAAAGAGATTAGACAGAAAGCTGAGAAAAAGATAGAGAATTGTGGAGAGAGAAAGTCGGAACACAGACAAGAGAGAAATCTGGAAAATAGATAAGAGAGAAATCTGGAGAAAAAAAGAAAGCTCGACAAGTGAGAAAGCTGGGAAAGAGATAAGAGCGAAATCTTGAGATCAAAGCTGGGGAACAGATAAGACAGAAAGCTTGAAAAGAGAGACAAGAAAGGAAGCTGGAAGAGAGATAAGAAGCAAAGCTAGAAAAGAGATAAGAGAAAAGGCTAGAAAAGAGAAACAAGAGAGAAAGCTAGAAATAAAATAAGATAGAAAGCGAGACAAGAGAAAGCTGGAAAGGAGATAAGAAGGAAAGCTGGGAAAGAGATAAGAGAGAAACCCATAGAAAAGAGAAACAAGAAAGAAAGCTGGAAAGGAGATAAGAGGGAACGCTTGAAGAGAGATAAGAGAAAACTAGAAAAGCAAGACAAGAGAAAACTAGAAAAGCGAGAAAGAGAAGTTGTGAAAAGAGAGACAAGAAAGAGAGCTGGAAAAGAGATAAGACAGAAATCGTGAAAAATAAAGAGATAAGAATGGCGATTAACTTTTAACCTGATGAAAACTGAAACGAAAAATTGAGGGAAACGTTTTAGTCTCTACAACTTCGCTCGTACTAAACTAATTGTTGCAAACAAAAGTGGTCATATGTACATGTTGTGAACTATGTTGTACATATGGATAATCTCCTTCTGATTTCAGATTCTGCATGTTCGTTACGTGGCGGCACTCCTCCGGGTGGCAGCTGCCAATTTGCGTACGAGACCAAATTTCAATCACGCGTCAACGGCCCTCTCCAAGCAAATCACAATCTGCGGGGACCTCCACGGCAAGTTGGATGATCTTCTCGTCATTCTCTACAAGGTAGGTTCCCTTTTTACAAGCCTCCTTGTTCTCTCATTGTCATTGTTCTACCGCATGTTTTTCAATCCACATGGGGTTTTGTATAATAATTATACTTCATCATATATCTTCCCGCAAAGAGAATTTCAATTGAGAAAATTCTTCATACTTTTTCTACGGCTTTATTTACAACGTCGAAACGGGATTTGATTTTTGTCTAGTATCCTAAGAGGAGATTAGCAATATGTATTTATTACAATGTATGACATCGGAATTCAAATCGTATATTCATATTTTTCAGTGTATTCATCGGAATTAGGATTCATAGTTTTTGTCCAAAAAAAATGTTTTAATTAGAATTTATAATTACAAATACATTCGAAATTCAAATTCGTATTCAAAAATTGACATTTGGATTTCGATACTTTATTAATATTCGAAAATTCCTTCATTATGTTGCTAATTCCCGCCTTCGGGCAAGTTTTTTTTTGCAAAATCAAGGTATTGTAACGCTGATTTTTTCAATTGGCAGTAATATCACTATTTTGTCCGTAAAAGCATCGATTTTGTGCCAAATCAGAGGTGCGGAGTCAACTTATAATTTTGTGTATTGATTTTGCGTTTATTTTAACCTACAAATTATCACAGATTGCATTACAAATAAATTTTTAAAAGGATTCGAAATGTATTTGAATACGTATTTTTATGTCTCAGTATTTGAATGAAATTGTATTGGAATTAGAATTTATATTTGAGATATCCGAAATTTAAATTTGTATTCATAGGAAAAACGCGTATTTTCATTCGAATTTTAATCCATATTTTTTCGGATGTCATTCCTTCTGCAAAATCATAGTTGCGGATTCAATTTATAATTTTGTGCATTGATTTTGCGTTTATTTGAAGCTACAAAGTGTGCTAGATTGCATTACAAATCAATTATTAAATGTATTCGCACAGTATTTGAGTACTTATTCATATTTTCTGAGCATTTGAATAAAATTGTATTGGAATTGGAATTTATATTCTAGAATTCGGAAATTTAAATTTGTATCCATCATTTGGAAAAACAAATATTTGAATTCGAATTTTAATTGATATTTTTATATATATTTTGGATGTCATTCTTTGATTTCCTGTTGCATTAAATGCTACAGGTGCTAATGACATTTTAAATTTATTGCTTTTGCTGTTGGACAAAAATCGAACCACACGTTTTGAGCAGAGATTGTTTATTATGAAGACAAAAATTCTGGAAAAATTGGGACTTGAAATAACTTTTCTACGGACTTGCATTGTAGCTACGCATGGATGTTTCTCATACAGTGGAGTCTCTATATAACAACTCTGAAGGGAAGGGCGAAAAATATTGTTACAGAGAAAAGTTGTTATATAGAACAATAAATATGCACCTTACATGTACGAAGGGCTGAAAAAATAATGTTGTTACAGAGAAATGTGTTGTTATAAAGATACTTGTTATATGGAGACTCCACTGTATCTCGTGTCTGGGTCCTTCGCCAAATCCCTCACCTCATTCAAATGCATAATATGGGAAGTACCCACTGACGCATTCTGTCATCTTCCCATCCCAACATCCTCAAAGTCTCTCTGCCCCCCCGGCACCTACTCATGCATTGGAATGTTCTTTGTTGTCAATGCATTGAGGATTCCCTCCTGCAGACACTCCGAGGAATTACTTGACATGTACAGCCAAATCCGTAAAGACAACATTGAGGGAGTGAAAGCCGGGAAATATTGTAGAAGCAAGGACATACCAAGTGAAAGCGGAGTGAAGCACCAAGACAAAGTGACATACAGCACTGACGGTTGATAGAGAAACACAGAGAAAAAGGCAAGAGAAAGCATGGTGACAAAAATAGACGACAAAGAGAAATCCTGATAAAATGCGAGACATTGATAAAAACACCGAGAGAAAGTAACCAACGTACAATCAATGGAAGAGAAACCGATAAAGAAGTGCCGAGACGAAAATAGGAAAGGTTGGTGGAAGAGAAAGAGAGATTTTGAAATCGGCGGGATGCAAAGAAATGTCAAAAGTGGAGATGGCAACGATTCGATTCTGCATCGGATTTTTCGATTCGATTCGATTCAATTCAAATACTTGAAAATTTGATTTCGATGCGACGGCGTGAATCGACTAAAATAATTGGATTCAAGACGTACATCGGATCATAAAATTTAACTGAAATTCGAATAATTCGATCCATTATTTAATAAAAAAAATTTGGTTATTATTCCGATGCAGAGCAAAAACCATCAAAATATTGCAGCAAATTTAAATAAACGGTAAATATTATAACACGGTTAGGCGCATTTATTTGAAATGGCAAAATATTAGACTTGATTACATACTTAAAATTTGCAAAGTAAAGTAAAAAAAAAAAAATGCCACAACAATATATTTTTCGGATCGTTTGAATTATGATTCGATTCAATCCATGGCCCTGAATCGAATCGAAACGAATCGTATCGTTTGCACCAAAAATGGGATTCAATTGGGAATTTTGATCCGATTCGGACTTTGAAACGAATTGAACTAAAAAAGGATCAAATAGAATCGTTGCCATCATTATACAGAAGGGAAATGGAGCTTTCTGCATCGACGAGATGCAAGGAAATATTAAAACAGAGGGGGAAATAAGGGAAGAAATATAGAATTTAGGATTTTTCAGGAGAAAGGGGAACATGGAGAAAATAAGTCGCAGTAGTTCCGTGATGGATGCGCTATATGAATGCACCAACTTCATAATAACTGGATAAAACGGAAAGGAATCAAGTTGATGAAGAATTTCGACTTCGAAAATCGAGAATTTCGATTTGAAATAGGTGCATACAGTAAAATATTTTCAATAGTGCATTGACGCCGAGCGCGTGTTGCTCGGAAATGTATTGACAGCTTCTCTCCGCCCACCCCAAGAGATTATGCCCCGGGAAAGTTACTCTGAGGCTCCACGATCCAATTTCCAGGAGGATAATTCCCTGAGAATACACTTTTCCCCTGTAGAATCACTTGTCACCATCGAACATCGCTCGAGCCCTGAACAGGCTTTTTTCCTCTACATTGACTCTCTATATTGGCATTACTATCTCCTTTCCCCGAGTTTATTTTCTTCTCACAGCCCCGCTCCTGGATTCGGGGGACTTTCTCCCATGAACTTTCTCCCTCGCACAGCACATGTGGTTTGTTTTCGACTTGACTTCCCCTGAACAATGGCCCAGCACGTAGGACGAGAGGATTTTTTCTGGGCATTTTTCTTCTTTTGGTTTTTTAAGCGTTTTTCCGCGGGGGATTCTCCACAATGTACAATATCTGAATGGATCACTTCCTTTGTTTCCCTTTATTTCCGCCTTTCCCTTGTATATCCAGGCCCACCTAAGCTTCCTCAAGGCTGGCTGGGGTTCCAAGAAACGATATGGCCCCTTAAACAATATGATGCAACAATGCTGCAAAATAGACAAAGCATGGTTCCCCTGCAGAATTTTATTGTGGATCTAGGAAAAACAATTCATCCAGCTCCGACCAGCATTGGTAAAGTTATGGTGGTTTTTTCAAACAAAATATGAAATTTAAATTTTCGACTTAAAAAAGCGACACAGTCGACTCTCGCTGTAACAGCACCCTATAAAGCAGCAAATCTTGCCCGTTGCATATAGACAAGAACCATTATAGAAAATAGACATTTCTGTGTTAACAATTGGAGAAAGTTTTTCAGGGGCGTATTTTTTGCTGCTGCTATAGAGTGAGAACTGTTATAAGGAGGGTCGTTATAGTGAGAGTCGACTGTATTAAAAATTCATTTCCTGTTTCTATCTTGAGGGGCAAAGCTTTTAATGTCCACCCAATCGTACAAAATGGGGCCAGCGTGGTTTCTTGGCAGAATATTATTGCGAATGAAGAAAAAATGTTCTCCTTCAAACTAAATGCGAATTGGCAAAGTTATGGCAAGTTTTACGCGCCAATTTCAAAAATAGGAACTTTTTGGGAGGTTTGCAAATGATAGCTTTTCAAAAATTAATTTTAATATTTTTGCCCTAAGCGTGTGCCGAACTGATGCATAAACGTGTTTGTAATCCTTTTAGAATTTCTTGTCAGAATTGCTAATTTAATGATTCTATTGCAACAAAAACCATCCAGAAGTATTTTTTACTTAATTCGTCACTAAATTTTACGCTAGAAACAAGTTCTGCAAATTTATTTTGGTCCGTGAAGGCAGAAAGATGTGTCGATTTAACTGAAAATTCACATTCTTGAAATTCGCGCGGAAAACTTGCCATAACTTAGCCAATTCGTGTTGGATCTTAATTAAAATATTTTTTCTAGATTGTCAATAAAATTGTGCTCAGAAAACACGTTTGCCCCATTTTTAACGGTTGAGAGAACAATAAAAGCTTTCTCCTCAACACAAACAAAAAAGAAAGATTTTGCCCAAAATTAAAATTTTTTATTTTATTTTTTGAAAATACCGCCATAACTTGGCCAATGTTGGTCGGATCGGGATGAAATTGTTTTCGTAGATCTACAATAAAATTCTGCATGGGAAACATTTTTCTTTCATTTTGCAGCGTTGTTGCATCATATTGTTTAGGGGGGTTATATCCTTTCTGTGGGACCCTGTACATATGATGGAAAAAATAATCCGTGATGGTGCCGGGATGGTTGTCACATAAAATCGGATTTACCTATTTTTAAGGGAGCCATTGTAGCGTGGCTAAAATTAGGTTTGGCATTTCCAGGGCATTATCCCCATGCATTGCCTCCCTCCCCCATTGTCCCCATTATTATTGTGATACCCGGACAATTTAGACGCTTGCTCCCTGTCAATTTCCCCAATGTACAAGGATGTCTCACAAAAAAAAGGGAGAAAGAGCTTCCCAATTCCTCCCCTTAAGCCTTTATCAATTTTTTCTTCTTCATCGGAAAAAAATTTGAAAACTCCGAGGAAGAAATACGCCAATAAGATTAGATTTAAACTGGGGTCAAATACATAAAACTGACACTCTTGCTTTCCCCTCCGGAAAAAAAGCTTAATACAGCCCCAATTTCCCCTCTTTTCCTCCTCAAAAATATAAGATACATTTTGTGCCTGGTAGAAAAAAATTCTTTTGAGGGTCATAAATTGATAGGGAGAAAGCGTAAGTAGTTTATTTAGGGGCAACGAAGAGCTTTCCTCCAGGCATAATGGACCCGCTCATGTTTTCTCCTTTGGAAAGGAAGAGCAAAAGAGCCAAAAGAGAATAGTTAAAAGCCCCTTCCATTACATACTTTCATTGGGACATGGTTCTTCACTTTTTTCCTCTTGCCCAAGAATATAATTTACCTCCTTTTTTTCTTCATCTTCATCTTCTTTTTCTTTCAAAAAAAAGTATTTTTTTCCCAGGCGTCATCTCTGAATCGGAGCCTTCATGTGATACTCTTATCTTTTGAGGGTTGTTCCTTTCATAAGTGCGGTGATTCGGACTCTCAAGCCTTCGAAGTTCTTCTTGTATGGAGGGGGAAGATAACTGGAATAAAGCCCGGCTTTCACTTCGGCTCCTTTTGTGGGAGTGAAGCCCAGAGGGAGAGCCCAGGATTTCTTTTTCCCCGCATTTTAGAGGGACATTCATTCCTCGGAAAGGGAATGAGTGGGAGAGTCTCTGAAATGAACCGGGAGCAAGCTCTTCCTGCTTATCGGGAACGCAAAATTAGGGAAAGAGACATTGCAGAGGACAGAACGACAGGCAGAAAAGGTCCTGCAGATGAAAGGGAATGTTAAGGGACTTTCGAGAGAACAAATACAAAGAATAAATACATAGAAGAAATATGGAGAAAAAGAGAAGAAAATAAACTGTAAACGAAGAAGCACGACAAGATGCAGATCATATTGCAGTGAAATTGCGGATAAGTGCAGGGAATACATGGACAAACGACCAAATACAGTCGAACCTCTCTATAACGGTTCCCTTTAAATCAGCATATTTTTCCCGTTATAACGAAAAACCGTTATAAAGAACAGAAATTTCTATGTTAACAATTTGAGAAAGTTTTTGAGGGAAGCATTTTCCGCCACTGGTATAGAGGGAAAACCATTATAAGAGAGCCCATTATAGAGAGGTTCGACTGTATGCTGATTTAAGGGGAACCGTTATAGTGAGGTTTGAGTGTAAAAACTTCAGAACAAAACTAAAAAAAACGATACGAAAAGAAAAACATGGACTGAATGAAAATAAAGAAGGAGAAAGCAGCAGCCAACGGGGATGGCCAAAATACTTTTATTAGTTCCAAATACTAATTACAGTGGAGTTTCTATATAACAAGTCTCTTTATAACAGCAATTCTATGTAACAACATTATTTTTCCAGCCCTGCGTACATGTAAGCTGTATATTTAATGTTCTATATTTAACAACCGTTCCCAGTAACAATATTTTTCGCCCTTCCCTTCAGAGTTGTTATATAGAGCTCCACTGTACAGTCAATTCTCTCTATAACGGTGTATCAAGAAGCAGCCAGAAAAACAGTTATAACGAATAAGCGGTATAAGGAAAACCGTTTTTTAACAGTTTTAATGGCGGGGGATTCGAAATTATCGAAAAACCGGTATAGCGTGTGAGAGCGTGGCCTAAAACTAAAACCGTTATAGCAAAAAGGAATTTTTGGAGGGGATTCAGAAATTTGAAAAAACTAGTGCATGTGTGGGCGTGGCCTAAGACCGTTATAGTCAAAGACATTTATTGGTCGGGGATTCAGAGCTTCACCTGTATAACGAAAAAACCATTACAAAATAGCCGTTATAAAGGAAGATTTTAGCTCTGAAATGATCTCGGCGGGTTTTTGAACACTATTATAGTGCGAAAACCGTTATAAGGAGGTCCGTTATAGAGAGAATTGACTGTAAATGTATTTATTATACGCATCGTATGCGTTCATTTGTATTTTAGAGCACAATCAGCAAATTACAAATTCTCTTTTGCCTTTATGCACTCTTAAATGCCAAAATACAGCAAAATACTCCCAATAAATCTCGTGTACATATTTAAATACAAATTACAAAATGTATTTTAAATTCGTATTTAACATTTGTACGTGTATTTTGAATACCCTGTACAGTGAAGTCTCTCTATAACAACACTGAAGGGAATGGCGAAAAATATTGTTACAAGGAAACGTTAGAACATAAAATATGTACCTTATATGTACGAAGAGCGGATAAAATAATATCGTTATAGAGAAATGTTGTTATAAAGAGACTTGTTGTAGAGAGACTCCACTGTATTTTGGCCATCTCTGACAACCAAAACAAAGGCAGAAGGGAAAAATTATGGGGGGGGGAATTAAATTAAAATAAATAAACGAAAAACAAAATAATAAATTAAATAAAATAAAAAAATAGAAGAGAAATAAGAAAAAGGGGGAGAATAAAGAAATAACGAGAAAGCAAACTTTCCCTGTAAAATAATGAAATAAGGACATAATGGAAGGCCTAATGAGGACGTCAATAAAAAGGGAAAGTAAAAGAAAAAAAGGACTGATAGCCCAGAAAAGAGTGGATAAAATTTAAAAAGTATATGAATGGAAAGGGCGGGAAAGATAAAAGGATGAGAGAGGGAGGCTGCGGAAGAAAAAACGGAGCAGACGAAGAGAAAGAAGAGTTTCCAGAGGACGAAGGCGAGAGCTGGAGGAAGCGGACAAAACGTGTCTCAAGTGAATATTTCCGTAATCTCCAGCGTGTCTTTTATCCAGCGGAAACGACTCGTAACTCCATTATGTAAAAAGAAAAACTAAAGGAAGAATAAAGGAAGAAAAAAATGGGGAAGAAAGACCAAGAATTACTTGCAGACATCCATTAAGGACGGAGGAAGATGAAGGCGGAAGAATTCCCCATGCAAATCACAAACTGCGTGTCGGAGCCCTGTAAAATGAAAGTGGATGAGAGATGGGCTTGCCCCGTTTTGGAGCTCCAATTCCACCGCAGGGATATCTGTCCATCTCTTAACTTCAAATAAACATTTATCTGTATAGTTCCCTAGGAGTTTTTTTAATTACAGATGAGAGTCCATTCGAACTTTCTTAGGCGAGCTGTGGAGTTTAAAAAAAAGAATAAAACGTTGAGAAACCCAGCCATTTGCAGAGCGATTGTCTGCATGCAGCCAATAAAAATGCAATTCACTTGCTGCCTCCGCTTTCTTATGAGATTAAATGCAGAAAATGTCGCTCTAAGTACAATTCCCCGTATAGTTCTGTACTCCAAGAAAACTGGCGAAAGTAGCTAATCAGCCAAATGTAGCGTGAATCCAATGCATTGCCGCTTCATAATATATAATTGTACATATATATATATATATCTACAAGATATAACTATGAAATGAAAATCGGTTCCTATTTATTAAAAGCTTCCACTAGAAATACAACAAAGGGAAATCTGTTGGGTTCAAAAAGTGGAACAACTTTGGTGAAAAAAAACTGTACTTTAGTTTGAAATACAAAGCTAAAAAACATACGAATTGGTCCTTTTTTTTGCCCTGTACATGTTCCATGACTGCCCAATTTGTAAGAAAAATTTAAATGTCCTGCTTTAAAATATACGCGCAGGTAGATCTACGCAGTTTGCTGGTTCGTGGGATTGTGGGAAGAAATTGGAAGCGTAAAAATCCAAGTTTTTCCAATATTTTTCTGCAGACAAAATGATTTGTTGCCAAGACTAATGCAGGATTGTCTTGTGTTGCAGGATTCAGAGCATCTACGAATAAAAACAACTATTTTGTGCATTTATATACGGCTTTGTACGTATACCTGTGTGCAAATAATTATGACTATGTATGTACATATATGTACGATATAAATGATGTAAATGATGATGTTATACCGTATGACCGAAAAACGCAACGGACTCTTCGCACTCTTCTGCTTATAATTTCTGTACAACCAAGCAGAAACAGAGCATTAGCTTGTTGGACTGCAAAGATGTTCAGCTTTCAGAATTGATAAGTGTAGTTTACTCCAAACCTTTAAGTTTTAAATAAATGACAAGTGAAACGCGTTAACGAAATCACATGTTAACATATGGACGTTAACAAATTCTTGTTCAAATTCTTGTTCAAATTCTTGTTCTAATTTTATCCTGTGCAATTTCAGTTTTTCCAATATTTTCAGGATCCTAATGAAATTCTCTATTTTTCTGTTTTTCACTGCTAAATCTTGTTCAAAACTCTCCATGAGCGTCAAAATTCATTTTCCACCTGGAGATTTTCCTCCAAAAAATTTTACTTTCTGATCACAGATAAAAAGCTGGAATTCAAGTACATACTAGCAGCAAGCTTTAATTATCCAAAACATTTACTCTTTTGTCAACGTCACTCTAAAACTTGCAAATTTGGCTGTGATAAATATTGCGGGAAATTAAAGATCATTTGACGATAGCAATACCAACATCATTCGACATTTCCTTTGCGGCGGTAGATTATTTGTGAAAAGTTCTTTAAAACACTTCTGCACGGGTTGCGCATGCAACGTACCGAGTTGTCGTTTGCTAACATGCGAAAAACTTCCTGCTTTTATTTTTCTATACCTTTTGAACTCAAGTGATTCAGATGAAAACATTTACCAATTCTGGAAGCCTGACTTTTTAGAATTCCAACAAGCTATCTTTTGCAATCCAAAAATATTGCACAAATTAAATTCGCACAGGACGAGGATTTGTTGACTCCCGTATGTTAACATGGGATTTTTTAATGCGTTTCACATTTACATATTATTTTTTTGTAGTCGTTTTAAATAAAATTACTTACCACTCCTGGAAGCTTGACTTCTTAGCATTCCAACTAGGCAGTGCTCTCATGTCATCGCCTTCTTGTAGAGAAGTTATAAACAGAAGAGTCGGTTGCGTTTTTCGGCGAACATACGGTAGATCCTACTTGTTGGGAGAGCAAATTGTGATTTGCTTATGAATATTGTAGGAGTGTGTAATTAGGCAGGGACAGAGCCAGACGGACGGTAAATACTTGGGAATGTGCATACGGGGTGTACATGGCGGTTAGTGTGTGTCATTTCCCCTATTTACGTCCCTTCTCTAATGGCGGGTGGAGGGAAGGCCGGTGAGGCCATAACGACCACTTTCACCCAGACATTTCCCCCGAGCTAATTACGCCAGACGCTCAATCGCCTCGCACTCGCCGTGTTCACTGGAGCAGAAACAATTAATCTCTATTTTTTTGCACACACTCCACCTTTCTCCTTATGTTTCTTCCCTTTTCTCGCTCCCTTTATCTTTGTCCTCTCTACTTTCTCTCTTGTTTCTCCCACTTTCACTCTTCCGTTTTATTTATGTTTCCTTGTTTTTGCAGTTTTTTGGTCTTCCCAGTTATTTTTTATCTTTCCCGTCACCTTCCACTCGTTTTTGCTTTGTCTCTTGCTTTTCCGGTCTGTTTTCTCTATTTCCTCTCTTTTCTTTCTCGTTGCTCTTACTTCGTGCTCAGTAGTTCTCTATTTTGCCTTTCTGTTGGAAGTTTTCTCCTTTACCTTTCTCCTCGACGTTTTCTCTTTCACCTCTCTCCTCGACGTTTTCTCTTTCACCTCTCTCCTCGATGCTTTCTCTTTTACTTTTCTCCTCCACGTTTTCTCTTTTCTCTACGAAATGTTCTCTTTTAGCTTTCTCTTCGACGTTTTCTCTTTTGCCTTTCTCCCGAACGCTTTCTCTTTTGACCTTCTCCTGAACGTTTTCTTTTTGGCGTTTCTCCTGGACATTCTCCCTTTTGCCATTCTCCTGGACGTTTTCTCGTTTGCCTTTTTCCTGATCGTTTTCTCTTTTGCCTTTTTCCGAACGCTTTCTGTTTTGATTTTCTTCTGGACATTTTCTCTTTTGCTCATTTCCCCCCACAATCGTTGTTCCAGGATCCACCAAAGGATTTTCTCACGTTTTAAATCCCCTGGAAGTTGCCCCCAAAAACGTTCACCTTAATTTTCTTCCGTTCTCCCTTGTTTCACTTTATTTCGTCTGCTTCTCGTCCCGTCCGCTCCAGGTAATAAAAGGAGCCCAGATTTGCACAAAGTGCTTTATTTTTGCCCGGATTTATTCTCCCTCATTTCCCAGAATTGTAGGGAAATTGAGTGGCTTGAGGGCCTTTTATGACCAGAAAATAGAGTGGGATGGGGAGAAAGAGAGAGAAATTTGGGGAGGAGGAAGCTCTTGGGAGGGAAGGAAAACCGTGTACAGTTAATGCTCTCATAAATAACGAGGTTGGGACGAGACGAATGGCTTTCTCTTGGGGGAGTGCGAGTATAGATATAAACGTATGGAAATATATATACGGATATAAGAGATAGGAGATACAATTTTATGGGACAAGTTTAATTTCACACGAGCAAAGTCCAACGTGTGGGTGATTTTATGACGGCGAGACAATAAAATTTGCTGGAGGGCCAGAGGTGACTCGCTTTTCGCTCATATTTGAATCCATAATTTTTTTGGGGGGAAGGTAAACCTTCAAATGCAATTCTTATGGAACATTTTATGATGGCCCAACCAATTTTCTTTGTGCGTTTCTATTTTGAATAGAAAACTTTCATTTTTCGAGAATATTTTATGGGCGTTCTTTTGTCTCTTTTTCCGTGGGGTGGTTTCGGGCATAATTAAGTTTGAATTGAACAGTCTATAAAGCATTGTGCTTTATTTTTCTTTAGGAAATTCATTCACGAATGTCCTGGATAGTTAAAGGCAAAACGTATTTTGAATCTAGTTTAGATAAATATGTGAGGAATGTTTTCCCAGTATGCGTTACAATAATTTGCCAAACACATTTAAAATCAAGCAACGACCTCCGAAAAAATTGAATTAAAATACAGTGGAGTCTCTCTATAACAACGTCCAAGGGAACCCAAAAGTTTGCTGTTATAAAAGGAATGCTATTATAGAGAACACAATGAATATGTATTCCATCTCCTCCCATTATTCAGAACACGCTGTTATAAGGGGTGCTGTTGTGTACAGACTACACTGTACGCCTTTTTCGTAATTATGGATACAAATTTAAATTCGGATATCTAAAATATGAATTCTTATTCCAATACAATTTTATTCAAATATTCAAACAAATGAATACATATTCATATACTTTTCGAATGCTTTTATAATTTTATTTATGATGCAATCTGGCATGATTTGTAGCTTAAAATAATCGTAAAATCAATACACAAAATTACAAATTGACTCCAGAACTCTGCTTTTGCAACAATCGATGCTTTTACGGACGAAATAGGAATATTACTGCCAATTGAAAAAATTATCGTTACAATTCCTTGATTTTGCCAAAAAAACTTGCCCGAAGGCGGGAATTAGCAATAATTAAAGGAATTTTCAAATACCAATAAAGTATCGGAATATCCAAATTCAACTTTGAATACGAATTTGAATTTCGAATGTATTTGTAATTATAAATTCCAATTCAAATATTTTTCTGACAAAAATGCAATGGACTCTCTCTACCACAACTCTCCTTATAACAACGTTTTCCCTATAACAACTTTATTTTTTAGCCCTTCATATATTTATAGTATCTATACATATTAAACGTTCCACATAACAACTTATCCATATCATAACCATTTTTGCCCTTCACTTCAGGGTTCTTATAGCGAGAGTCCAATGTATGGTTACAAATTCCGATTAAATACTGAAAAAAAAAATATAGCTCCCATTTGAATTCCAATACCGATTCGGATGTCATACCTTGTTAAAAATGTAAAAACTGTTATAGAGAAAATTGAAACAGCTGAACTGATATAGAGCGTTTACATACGATTGAAACGATCCAACAAAAAATGCGTGGGCTGTTGAGAAATGAAAGGTCATGGGAAAGTGGGAGAAAGCGTGAGAATATTTTTCTACCAGAAGTCCATCATGAAGATGAGCAAAGAACTCGTGTCACTCGATCCATGCTTTGACTATATCTTTGCCTTGCAATGCCAGTTTTATTAGGTCAAGTATACCCAAATCTTGGTTATATGTATGCAGGTATGTACATATATAAGTACATTGAAAGTACATTGGCCTCCCCCATCAAATTTACACGTCGACCACGCATTTCAGTCCCTGGAGAAAATAAGAAAGATATGCATACCAGGAGCATTAAGGGAAGTCTTGAGAGCCTTGGAGAAAGTATGGGGAAAGTCTTTTGGGGCATCATTTGCGAGAGCTTTCCCTTGCATGTATTCTTCCCTCTTCTATTTGCATGGTTGGTTCTTGTTATGTAGCAAAAATGTGTGGATGACGGGAGTTATTAATGTTTTCTCGGGGATATTTACCTGGCAGAATGGTCTTCCGTCACCCGAGAACCCGTACGTTTTCAATGGAGATTATGTGGATCGTGGGAAGCGGAGTATCGAGATTCTGCTCATCCTCCTCTCCTGCTTTCTCCTCAGCCCCGACTCCGTCTATTTGAACAGGGGCAACCACGAGGATCATATTATGAATTTGAGGTAAGGCTTTTCACACATATTCAGTTTTTATTTCACTTTTCCTTTCACTTTCCTTTCCTTTTCACGTACTTTCTCCTTCCCTAATTTTCAACTGAGTTTTCTCCTTACTTATTTTCATTCTTTCATCTTTTTCGTGTATGATCATCGACTTTCTGTGTAGCGCTTCGTTTTATTATCTTCCATTTTGTCACCCCTGAAAAACTTGTGCTTTACACAAATTTTCTTTTCTTTCCCACAAACTTTCTCTTTTCAAAAACTCTCCTGGACCTTTTCACTGGCTTTCTCTTCCTTTATATTTAAAATTTCCTCCTTTTTTCTGCTTTAAGTTTCATATCTACAGTCGACTCTCTTTATAACGGACCTCCATGTAACTGTTTTCGTTTTCGAACTACGGTAGAGTCTCTGTGCATCAAGTCTCTTTATAACAACATTTCTGTAATATCAACATTATTTTTTCCGCCCTTCGTACCTGTAAAGTTCTTATTAAATGTCCCATATACAGTGGAGTCTATAGCTATAACAACTCTTAAGGGAAGGGCAAAAAATATTGTTACAGGGAGAAGTTATTATATAGAACATTACATATGTACCTGACATGTACGAAAGGCTGCAAAAATAATGTTGTTACAGAGAAATGTTGTTATAAAGAGACTTGTTATAGAGAAACTCCACTGTAGCAACATTGCCCACTAGCAGTATGTTTTGCCCTTCCCGTAAATGTTGCTATAGAGAGACTCCACTGTATACCGGTGTTCCCAAACCCGCCCGAGAGATTTACTATGATAAAGTCACTCTCTATAAAAGGTTTTTCTCTATAACGGCGAAGTTTCGAAACCCCCAAGATTTAGCCTCTATTCCAATTAGGGTTTTAGGCAAAGCCTTCGATAACTCTCCCTCTATAACAGTTTTTGCACTAGCTTTGAATCCCCCGCCCTTTAGCCTTCTTCTCTATAACGATTTTGGGCCTTTGCATATTTCTCTCCCTATACCGGTTTTTTTAAATTTTGAATCCCCTACCATTAAATGGTTTTCTCTGTAACGATCTTGTATTATTCCTTATACCTGTTTTTCTCTGTAACGGTTAAATGTACACTCTCCGGCACTCTCCGAATGATCGATTCTCCCTACAACAGCACCCTATAAAACAGAATATTTGCCCGGTATAGATAAGAACCGTTATAGACAGCATGAATTTCTATGTTAACACTTGGAGAAAGTTTCTGAGGGCAGCATTGTTTGCTGCTGTGTTAGATTGAGAACTCTTATAAAGTAAGCCGTTATCGGGAGAGATTTTAATAAACCGTTATAAAGAGAGTCAACTATATTCGACACTTTTTCCTTGTTACATTTCTTCCGACTGCTTCCTCAATGCTCTGTTATTGCTCAAAACTGTCACTAGAATTCCTTTATAGATTTCTCCCCAAAACTTTCTCTTTAGACATTATTTGATCCCACAATTCTCTATAGATTTATACCAGCTTTCTCCCGTGTATTTCGCCTACCTTGTGCAATCTGACTTTCTCCAAAACTTTCACCTTGCTCTCTCCTGTCATTACTTACCTTCTTGACCTTTCTTTTTGAGCGTTGTTGAAATTTCCCTTTTTTTCTATTGGTTCTTGAAAAGACCTTGATAGTAAAAATGCTGTCATAAGCAAGTTTTCTTTATTTACATCTGGAACTACAGCAAAGCTGTTTCTTGTGAGACGATTGAAGAGCCATGCTCCGACATTTTTAAAATTGCATGTCTTTGCCGGCGGTTCTTTCCTCAAAAACTTTACCTTATTTTTATGTGCTTAATCTCCATTATTTCAGTACTTGGTAACACTTTTGGGCAATTCCTTTTTATTTCTTCTACCTTGGAAGAAAGTTACTTTTTGAGATATTTTTTGATTCATTTTATACCGTATCCTACACACATGTGAGATTTTAGGAATCCTTAGAGGTATAGAAACTTTGCATGAGAGAGTGAAAAGTTTTTTGAATGGAAAAACCAAATTGTTTGCCTTCAACTTTCTCCGTGCTTTCAGCAACAGATTATTTATATAGCTTTCACTTTTCCGGCAGTTGGCAAAGAGAATGTCTACAATGCATTCGTCACAAATCATATGTTTACATCTGACAGTACACCGATTTCTCTGATGTCTAAATCTGCGCACAAAAATATTATTTTTGATATAATATGAATATAATATAATAAATATGTTTGCATCTTTTTTGTAGGTACGGATTCATCCGGGAAGTGAAGCTAAAATATAAGGTAAGCCCATTTTTCGTCTATTAATCTCATGTTTTATTTAATTTTTGTTACATTCCCTTTATGCAGATTTAAATTAAGAAAATGGTGGGCTAATAGATAATGTAAAACACGAGTTTCAAGTTTGAAATATCAACGATTTTAACGAACAAAAAAGAAATTCAAAAAAGTATGCAAGGCCATGTCGCCTGGCTGAATTTCACGGAAATCTCCTTGAAGTAAAATGCCTCAAGGATCTTGTTGTGACTCCAGAAAATGGCCTTGTTTTTGTGGTCCTTCCAAAGCCAGACCAATTTCAATTTAAAATGACGCCCATAAGGGGCAATTTCCCAGACATTCCATTCAACTAACACAAGATGGGGAAAAAATGAAAATATTAATGAAAGTCACTCGCATGGAAAAACAACATTAGATATTACAATTTTGCCGGCGGAAAAAGTAATTATTTGAAGCGGAATTGCTATTTACATAATAGAACACACGTAAAAGATTTTTTGGAGATTGAATCGTTTATTACTCCCGAGAATTAGATCTTCAGAGGGAAACTGTTCCGCTTTTTCCGCCCTGGGGCACTGTCGTGAATAGGGGCAGGTAGCATTCTGCACAATGTGTACTGCTATGTACGAGTACAGGGTGCGAAGAAAATATATACACCCTTAAACTGTATGATCCAGCTACAGTCGACTCTCGCTATAACAGCACCCTATAAAGCAGGGGTGCCCAACCGGTTTGATCTCGCGGTCACAAATGTAATATTGCAGCGGCGTAATGGTCACAAAAAAATTTCGACACATAAAAAGCTTAATTATGACGTATAGGGACAGCCAAATTATTTTTCGAAAACAAATTGTAATAGGATCCAAATCTGTTTTTTTAAGAAACGAAAACAAAATGTGATGAAGATTTTTT
>JAQGBT010000129.1:0-79069 GCA_034698585.1 Disparrhopalites patrizii
AAATTCTCGGCGCGGATCTCGCGTGACCTTTCACTTGACCTTACAGGTCAACAACGCAAAACGCACTCGAGTTACTTCACCGACGGTGTTAGGGCATAAGGTACTACAACACAGTGATGGTCTCGATTCAATCCGTTCTGAACACCAAAAAGGGTTCCCTTGTTAGTAATTACATGCAACCATCACACTCTCGCCGTTTCTCATCCTCTATATCTCTCACTTTTCCTCACTTTCTCCACTTATCTTTCTTTGCCTTTCTTCCTTTTCTTCCGTCTCCATTTTTTCGATTTCGCCTCTGCTGCTCTCAATTTTCCTTCTTTTTCTTCTCTTTCTGCCTTCATTTTTCTCGATTTATCTTGTTTCTCCCACTTTCCTCCTCTTTTTTCTCCCCCGCTTTTTTCTTCTCTTTGTTTTCTCTCTCACTCTTTTTTCTATTTTCTGTACCTCCCTTTCTTCTATTTTTTCTCTCTCCCTTTCTATTTTTTCTCTCTCCCTTTCTCTTTTTTCTTCTATTTTTCTCTCTCCCTTTCTCTTTTTTCTTCTATTTTTCTCTCTCCCTTTCTTCTATTTTCTGTCCCTCCCCTTCTCTCTTTTCTCTCTCCCTTTCTTCTATTTTCTCTCTCTCCCTTTCTATTTTTTCTTATATTTTCTCGCTCTCCATTTCGCTCTGTTTTTCTCTCTCCCCTTCTTCTCTTTCTTTCCCTCCGTTTTCCTCGACTTCTCCTTGGTCTCTCCGTGTTGTCCTCTCTTTCTCATTCCCTGCTTTCTTTCTTTCTCTCTAGACCTGAATTTCTCTCTTGTTCCTTCTTTCCTTTTACCCATGTTCCCTTCCCTCTCTGTCTCCGTTTCTATTTTCTAATGTTCCCTCCTCTCTTGCTCTTCCTTTAGATTCCTGGTTATATTTCTTTGCCTTGCGCTCTTCCTTCTCTTATCGTCTATCCCTCTATTCTTATCTCTCTACTTGAGTCTCTCTGCACCTCTCTTGTCTCTTTCTCTTTTCCTTAACTTCTCTCCCTCTCTTCTGTCTTGAAATCCCTTTCTCTTTCTCAGCTTTTATGCCAATGTCTCAGTTTGCTTTTTTTTTCTCTCTGTACATTTCGGTGCCTTTCTCTCTGTGTACATGCCTGAGTCTGTTACCCTGGCTTTCTCTCCTTCACTTCAACCCTGTCCTGTCTCCCTCATGGCTCCTCGCTCTCTCTATCTCTCTCTCTTGTTCCAAAGAAGTGGTGGTGTGTTCATTGTAGGATTTGGTGAGGAGGGCGGTGAGAGAGTGCAGTGGAGGCTGTAGTAGTACTTACTGTATCATAAAATACTCACAGAAACTCTCTCTCTCCCTCTCTCGCCTTTTCGTATACCGTCACATAATTCAAGAATGACTCCCAGCTTACATTTTGCTCACATATCTTGGGGACAGGTCTTTTCTCCCACTGTACACACCCTGAGAGAATGTCTGTATGGAGAGATGGAAACATCTTTTATGTGAGGACAATCTCATAGATTTGACTACATTTTCCCCGCTCTCTGTCTCCACACACAATCTCTCCGTGTCTCGCCTCTTTCCCGGGAACTCTCTTTACTCCGTCCCATTTCAGCTCTCCCTTTTTCTCTTGGCTCTCCTAAATAGTATCTCCTTCACCTTCTACAACCCTTTCAGGGCTCATAAGTATATGTAGAGATACTGTAGGTGTATGTACTTTTTATCGCTCGTCTTTCACTCCTCTCCATCGCTTTTTACCCCGTAAAAAAAAGGGTTCCACACACAAGGGGAATGGAACACATAGAATTCTATGAAGCTCTCCCTCCTTGCCTCCCTCCAAAATTCCTCTCTTGTGTCGACGGAATCACATAACTTTTCCATTTATTTCAGCACTTGATTTTCTTGCCATCATATTATTGTTACCGCGTTCCAACACCCTTTTTATGAGTTATTCTGTTGCCGGAGGTGAAATGAGTTTTTTTGTTTTATATTAATGCTCCCAACTATCACAAAATGGGAGAAATCCTTAGAAAAAATCCTTTTTTTCCCCTTGGAAATAAATCCTCTATGTTTCAACCAAGAGAAAAAAAATCTTCCAAACTACCAGTACTTCTGGCAAAGATGCATGTACAGGCTGGTAAGAAGGGGGTATGAATTTTTTTTATTGTCACTGAAAATGTTACGCGACGATTGCCAGGGACTACTACTGGAGGCTACTAATACTACAAGGAAAATGAGTCAAAGGGCTGTAGAGCGTAGCTATGGGATAAGTCATTTGAGGATATAATCTCCTTCTATATATCTCCTTCTATAGCCCCATTGGATGGCTGTGAGACGGAGATTACACACATGTATTGTATGTGATTTTCAAAAAAAAAAAAAAATCGGGAATATGGCCGAAATATTCTGGGAGACATTATAAGAAGGTCTCCAAAGAAATTACAAATGCCTTTAGCATGTGATTCAACGTCTAATGGGACAATCCTGCCGTGATTTCTGTGTGTGTGGGAAGCAATGAAAATTGTCAGCACGCCGGTTACATTCAAAGTATAGGTGTAGTCTGGGTCCTATTTATGCCTATATTATGTACTTGAAGTGGGAAAGGAATGAGGGGAGAAGATCATTAGTTATTCATGATGAGCCCAGTTCCCAGTACTACGTAATGTGTACATTTTAGACAATACATATACATACATGGACGTCCTAACCATATACGCCATTCCCTCCTCCTCCGCCCATGTTTCCTCAGGTATCTCCTAACATGGTCATTTTCTCACATTCATTTTTATTTCCACAAGGTCTTTTATATGTACATTGTATGCCCCCGGGATCACCATCAAAAAATCTCCAAGTACGGGAGTTAGGCCATGAGACATGGTAAAATTGAACACAGGCAGGGGAGAATATATATGTATATGAATATATATGTATATGTATATATAAAAATAATATAAAAAGTATCTATATAAAAAAAATGAAATACACACTGAATATTATGGGAGCTTATGATTCCTTCCTTTTGCCCCACACCAAGCCTTTCGGGAACAATGATGCCACGGTGAGTTGGAGTGCACTCTCTCTCGCTCTTGATTATATGTGCAACCCTACACAATTTTTGGGTGAATTGCAAAGTATGTGCTAGGGCATGGTGAACGTGAGCAAAAAGGTAACTAGCTACTTTTGCTATTTGAACTGGAGTGGATGATGAGATGGGCGGGAGAGTGAAAGGGTGGGAGAAAGAGAAAGAGGGAACATAATGTAGTTTCAATTGGTCATAGAGCGTGAATGTTACAACGAGACACTCTTTAAGAGGCTCTTTAAACCCCGTCTCATATGGGGAGTAGACAATGTTTCCAAAAGTGCTTCTAATATGTACATGTGTAAGAGAGACAGAGAGAGCACAGGTTGCATGAGGAGAGCAGAGTAAACAATAGCACAAACAGATACACATGCATGAATGCCTTTTTACACATGAATGTCCTTACATTTGAATTACAAGAATACTTTCAGCATCCAGACCATTCATCTACGCTGGCAGTTAACGGATACAGACAGACAAAGACGTAAAACTTCATCTCTCTTCCATTTCTCCTCTCCAGTTCCTTCATTTACACTTTCTACGCCTCAAGTTTTGACTTTCTCTTCAATTTTTGACTTTCTCCATGCCTCAAACTTCTAATCATTCTCACTTTCTCCTTTATCTATTCATCATTCTCCCTCTTTACCCTCCTTTTTTAGCTTCTTTGTCTCTTTTCTCACTTGCTCCGTTTCTCCATTTTTCGTTTTTCTCTTTCCCCTTTCTGTTTTTCTGCCACTTTCTCTTTTCCGTTTCTCTATATCCCCTTTAATCCTGTTCCGATTTCTTCTGTCCCCGTCCCGGTTGTTTGTTTCTCTCCCTTTTCCATTTTTCTGCCTCTCTCCCTTTTTCATTTTTCTGTCTCTCTCCCTTTTCCATTTTTCTGCCTCTATTCCTTTTCCATTTTTCTGTCTCTCTCTCTTTTCCATTTTTCTTCCTCTCTCCCTTTTCCATTTTTCTGCCTCTCTCCCTTTTCCATTTTTCTGTCTCTCTTCCTCTGTCGTATTTCGGTCTCTCTTTCTCTGCTGTTTTTCTGTCTCTCTTCCTCTGCCATTTCTCCGTCTCTCTTCTTTTCTGCCTCTTTATTTTCCTTTTGCGTCTCTCAGTCCTCCTTTCCCCATTTCTGTGTCTCCCCTTTCTCCCTGTCGGTCTCTCCCTTTTCCTTTCCTGTCCCCCTCTTTGTCACCTTCCATGGTATTTCATCTTTTTGGTTCTTCTCCCCCCTTGAAATCCTTGCCGGGCAGTAAACTGACGTAAATGAGCGGAGCAGGTCGGACTAAAGAGGTAGAGAGGAGAGACAATTTATTTTACGGGTAGATTAGGCCTATATGGGAGGAATGTGAAAAGTGCATGTGAAGAGACGGGAGACAGGACAACAAAAACCATATCGCATTCATTTCAGCCATTTCAATCCCAGCAGCAGCACTCATTCAAAATATTAATGGTATGAGTGGGATTCTTCACTAACTTCCCCTCCCCCTTTCCCCATCCCAGACAAGTTTCCCCTCCCCCCACGAGCATTTATCACTTGACAAGGAGCCTCGTTGGTGCATAGGGAAATTGGGGAGACGGGCGGAGACGAGGCACGTGGATCCTCTCATGTTCCGTCATTCTGAACCACCACAGAGCCATTACCTGGGAACTCATGTGCAGAATAAGTGAAATTGAAATCTCTGTCGAAAATCACGTAGAAAAGGCATGTAAAAAAGCCCAGGGTTTTATCGCTCCTCTCACACCTCTGATTTCCCTTCCATGTGTACTACGACGAGGAAAAAATCCTTATTTTTTTCTCGACTTGTTCTCACACTTTTTTTTTTGGAGGAGAACATCCCTCAATTTCTCTGCTGATCCCTAGGCACATGGGATTTTTGAGTGAATTTAAGCACTTGTGTAACGTGAGAGGGAAACGGGATAGCATAAATAGAGGTCTTTTCTTTCCTTTTTTATACATATACATATATATCCCTGGATTTGAATTGGAAGCCCCAAGAATGCTTCAGCAGACGGGGAGATAGTACAAGTTTGTATGTAATAAAAAAGAGTGCATATCATCTTCGTCTACCCGCAAAATGTTCAGACTTGTGCGTATGGATCAATATAGAAATTCATATCCAGCACACATCCCTCCTTCCCTGGTAATGAAATGGAGAGAGGGGGAAAGAATTGAAGCAAAAGGGAGAAAACAAATTTGGAGCAGTTGGACGATGTTTATTCTGGTGTAAGAACCGGGATGAGTCTCATCACAACGACTTTACTTCTCCCATCCCAACCACAGGGAGTGTGGGCGATGGTTGAAGATATTATTATCCATGAAGATTCAGTGAAGTGCATTTTTCCAGACCACTCACACCGTCCCGGAATCTTGTCCAAAAAGTTCCCCCTCTCCATCATTCTCATCTCTCTCTCTCTCCGTCAAACCCCAAAGAAATGTGATTCCCTACCTTTACTTTTTGCTTAGTAAATATTCAAAGTGTCAATACGACACCTAAAGAGAAGTAGGGGGAAAAATTGCCCTTAATGATACTTGAGATCCATTCCCAACCACATTACACGCTCATACACAGGCCAGAGAGACGTGCCTTTACAATGGGATTGAACTTTCAATCATTGCACGACTTTTCATGTTTACTTTGCCAATTATTTTTTTATCACTTCACTCGGCTCTCTCATTCTCTCTCCTTTCTATTCCTCAACTTTTGCCCTGTATGTCTCCCCCTACTTCTGTTTCAACTCTTTTCCACGACTCAATTTGTACCTGAGCACGTCACAAAAGGCGTGAGGAAATTTTTTTTTTGTTTTATTCATACATAAAACGACAGTCACACGCCAGGCCCGAAGTAATTTCCTTGCATTCAACCCTTCTACACCTACCACAAGTTTCCCTTTGTGTGGGTGGTTATCCCACATGTGCTCTCAATGTCTGACAAGGCCAATTCCATGAGGAAAAAACGTCAGCATCATATAGTCAGTTACCGTCATTTGTGGCGGGAGAGAATGAGAGGATACACATTATGACAAATACACACCTTTGCTCAATTGTCAGTCATTAAAATTAGCAAAACCAAATCCGTCACGTTTCTAACGCCTTGATTCAGAGAATGATCACACTGATTACGCTTATTTGGGATCCGATTTTAATTGGAATCTGCCACACTCCCAGTTTTTTTTTACAATTAACGTCCTCGCCTTCTAAATACTTGCTGTCTGTCTTGACAAAGGAAATTGGGAGGCTCGGGACCAAAAAGTGGCAGTGGCATCTCTAACAATGGAGGCAATCACACAGGAGACAATGTAGCTGAGACAGGATTTTCTTTTAAAAAAGGTTGGAACATCCAAAGACTTGGGAGAGTACTAAATACAATTTTAGTGGTCGTTTCAATTCCTGGAGCGTAGCAGGAGCCACTGAAAAAAAGGGAGGCAATCCACTTATATCTCCCAGAATTTATCGCTCCCCGTCCATAGTTATCATCTGGTTATTGTGGATACTGAGAGAAAAAAAGGAGTAGATGTAAGTAATTTCTGCTCAAGCCCACAGACTTTGTGGGTGGATTAAGCTTAGGCAAAAAAAATGAACCTCCTTGGGGACAGGTAGAATACAGATAGATGACACCGACATGTTGTAGCCTCGAAATGTCGCACATTCACAACCTGCACATTATCTCAATGGCTGACAATACTTACAGCCTATTCCGTGTTTGAGTTATTGGGTAGGGATAAGAATGCAAGTATAGCCCAAATACAAAAAAAAAACAACCTCATACCAGAATTCACAGACAAGCCCTGGCTTTTGTCAATTCCCATTGAATGTAACCAGCTGCAGGACGGGCGGAGATAGAATTAAGTGTTATTATTGGGAGGAATGGGTAAGCCTAATACGAAATGTTTTCGGATGTAACTTGGATAGCTTATTTTGGGGAAGATAGGTTCACGTAGGAAATAAATCAGGGAACTCGATGAAATTTATGAGATGGGGGAGAGATACAAATTTGCACGGAGACAAAAGTCCATACATCAACTTGTACATGTGTGTGCAGGTATCCCCTAGCTTGTACTTACGTAGGTGCGTCTGGACTAAATACGAATGCCTAATGTGTGCAATCACAATTGATTATTGTTTACCCTTTGAGCCTGACACATTCTCCGAATCATAACATGTGCTTCCTTTCATGCAACCATGTTACTATGGCATTTGCCATACTGGAAGGTTTTCTTCTTTTTCCCACTTTTTCCCTATCTTTCTTAACTTTTCTCTCTTCTCCTCTTTCTTGCGTTTATTTTTCTCCATTTTCTTGTGGTTTACGTTTCTGTGTCTCTGTCTTGATTTTGTTTTTTCTCTGATGACTTTCTTTTTCTCTCTCGTGATATTCTTTTTTCTCTCGTGACTTTCTCTTTCTATCTCGTGACTTTTTTTCCTCTCGTGATTTTCTTTTTTCTCATGACTTTTCTTTCTCTTGTGATTTTCTTTTTGCTCTCGTGACTTTCTTTTTCTATCTCGTGACTTTTTCCCTCTCGTGATTTTCTTTTTTTCTCATGACTTTTCTTTCTCTTGCGATTTTCTTTTTCCTCTCATGATTTTGTTTTTCTCTCTCGTAACTTTCTTTTGGTCTCTTGTGACCTTCTTGTCTCTCGTGTCTTTCTTTTTCTATCAGTACTTTCCTCTTTCTTGCCTTCCTGTTTTTCTTTTTCTATCAGTACTTTCCTCTTTCTTGTCTTCCTGTTTTTTTTTCTTCTCTTTTCCTCTTTCTCTTTAAGTCTTTTAAGGTTTCTCCTCTTTCTTGTGGTTTTAGTTTTTTTTCTTTTTTTCTGTTCTTTTTTCTTGCCTCTCTCTTTTCTTCAAGTTTTCTCCGTTTTTCTCTGCCTTTACAGCTATGCTTCAGTTTGTCTCTCTAAATTATTCCTTCTGTCTCTCCACGCTTACGTTTTTCCATGTCTCTCTCTTTCTGTCTCACACTGCCTCATCTTTTCCGTCTTTTCTTCCTGCTTTTCTTTCATTCACTCTCTCTCTCTTTCCCTTTCTTTTTACTTCGGTTTTTCGCATTATCCATCTCTTTCTCCGCTTTCCCCATCTCCTTTTCAATGCGTGCATTGAATCTTGTCTCTTTGAACGTCACCGGCGCTTGACGTCTTTTTCTGCATCTCTTTATCTCGCTCCCTCCTGAATTTTACATGATGTGTACACCAGCACTCGGTGACATTATGCGACGTGCCGATTCGTGAATAAGAATTTAAATCTAGTGTCGTGGTCGTAGTATAAGTTCTGACTGGAGCCATAGTTTTGAAATAGTAGCACTACTACATACTACTAAAAAAAAGTGTTACAAAAAAAAGACCAACACATGTAATTATCATCCGCTTCATGCTGTACTTGGTGCTTTCCGATTAGGATAAAAATAAACACGAGCATGAAAACATGACACACTTATGCATTTCAATTTCCAAGCGCCGTAAATTTTTATACCACATCTCTCTATCCTCCTCTTGACAAAGAATGTCTACTATATATTTTTTGTTATTTATATCCCAATAATAATGAAATCTTCTAATTCATCTCTCTCTCCTACCCCTTTTTTCCCATCCCGACACGTCTCCTACTTTATTATTATTACATTTAATCGTACAGTAAATAACTTGTGGTGGATCACACAACGTAAATGGAGTCGCACGCTATTTTCCTTTGGTAAAGCTAATCAAAATTCGATTTACACTTTACACAGTTGTGCGATAGAGACGACGAGGACATATTTATTTGTCGTTTTTTTTTTACCAAGCTCAAAAAAAAAATTTCCATTTGGACAAGTATATATGAAAACAAAATTATGGAAGCTCATTTCCCTATTTACCACACGCGTCTTCTGAATTAGTTCAATGAAATAAACAAACTTTCAACAGCATTAATTGTTCCTTCAAAAGCCTCCTCCCTTCAATGCCCATACATCAGTTTCTCCCATCCTCCTTCCTCATTTTTTTTTCACTTTTCTGGCTCACATTCAACTTGTTAGAAAAATCCCCCAGAGTAAAATTACAAAAGTGTCGAAAGACACGGCTGGAAGAAAATTGCTTTTATCCCCTCCTCACGCTCTCTAAACTTTGGGTGAAAAAATGGGTTTTATCTCCCCTATAATAACTTCTTTTTTCAAATTTCCTTTCCTCCACAATCTGGCCAAAATCCCAGTGCACAGCCTTCGCCCACGAGAAAAATGGGGAGGAGAGAGTAGGAATTTATTGAAATTTATTAAATTCACACCCAGTAGAAGATGAGCAGCTGCTGCCTTTTACTGTTGCAGCTTAATGGCATTAGTTCCTAATTGTAAACTGCGTACTTATTACCCAAAAAAGCTCACCCATACCATATCTCCAGGAAAAACGGGAGAGCCTTCTCATGATTACCTCTTACTACCTAGAATTACCCTCCGTCTCCACCCGCATTTCTTTCCGTCCTATGACCTTCCACATCCAAAGAACCTTACAGCATAGCTATCAAAAATCTCCCCTCTTTTTCTCCTTAGCTCCTAATTGGAACGAAAAGACCTTCCCTATTTATACGTGTGGAGTAAGCTGCAAATAAGCTCCGTCGACAAGAGTATGCGGGAAAAGGTGGAGAAAAGGTAGAGAAAGAGAGAGAGAGAGAGAGAGAGAGAGAGAGAGAGAGAGAGACCAAAAAGAGAGAAATGAAGAGAGATTGTGCACATCACTTTAGGTTCAATGAGCAAATATTAAATTAGCAAACGTCGGCAAGGTGGTGGTCGTTGTCATGGCATCGTTACATTTCATTGCCCTTAACTAAATATTCTATCATCATCATATCTTTTCCCTTCTTCCTCCTCCTCCTCCTCCGACACAAACCTGTGGTTTTAGCTGTTACGACAAGCATTATTAGTGTGTCCGCCGAGGTGAGCTAATTACTGCCACAGCCTTTACGTGTATAAAAGAGCGAGAGGGAGCGTGTGAGAATCAAAGGGAGAGAGTAAGAGAAAGAGAAAAAACAAGGAGGAGAGGGAGATTACGAGAAAGAAGGAGAGAGGAAATGAGAGACGGAAATGAGTTAAAGAGAATCAAAGAGAAATTGAGAAGGAGATGGAGAGAGATAGGAGGAAAAAACGAAGAGATGGAAACAGAGAGACAGATATGGAAACAGAGAGACAGACATGGAAACAGAGAGAAATAGAGGGAAACAGAGACAGATAGGGAAACAGAAAGAAAGAGAGGGAAACAGAGACAGATAGGGAAAGAAAGAGAAGGTGAGAGAGAAAGAAATGGAGAGACAGAGAGAGACAGAAACAGAGGGGAAGAAAGAGAGAGAGAGAGAGAGGGAAATACAAGATTGAAGAAAGGAGATTAAAATACTGAGAGAAGGAAATGCAATTAGAGAGAGAGAAAGAGAGAGGGAACAAGGTGGAAAGAGGGAGAGAAGAGAGAGGGAATGAGAGATAGATGAAAATAGGGAGAGAGGAGAGAGGGAATGAGAGATAGATGAAAATAGAGAGAGACGGAGGTGGAAATAGACAGAGAGAGGGAGAGAGAGATGGAAATAGAGAGAGACGGAGTCGGAAATAGAGAGAGGGGAGAGAGAGCGACAGAGAGAGAGAGAGAGAGTGAGTGAGTGAGTGCATGGGTGGATGGCGAGACGCAGTGTTAATTGGTATTCCCTGTGAAGGTTTCCGTGCGGAGGCGTCTTCCTTGTTGTGGTCTTGCGACTCAAGTAACCTCTGATTATGGAGACTCGCTTTCCTTCCTACCTTTACTCCCTCCTATTTTTTTTCTTGGCTCCTACTTCCTTAGCTCAAGTCGTTAAGGAAGGAACAAATTCTTCCACATAGTATACCTTACACGCGACTGCACACGCAAGCAACACATTAAGGAAGAGAGGTGGGAGAGGAAAAGAGAGAGAGAGAGAGAGAGAGAGAGACAGAAAGCGGGAGAGAGAGCTCAGAAGAGAGACTTTCTTTATTGAAATTTCAGAATGTAGGAGATTGTGAGTTAGAATGACAGTTAGTAGGATGTGGTGAGAATAAATGAAGTCATAAAATAATTAGTGTAAAAGCTTACGTATACGCTAATAAATGGAAGACAAGCTGCAAAAGCTGTGTGCGGGGAAAACATGAGATTTTGTGGGAGTCCATGACACTACAGGATTCTTTCTTGGGACTCCACGGCACTCCCAGTACATTTCCATATGATTGCTCCTTTAAAAGAAAAACCCAAGGCGCTTCCCCGGCACATTCTAATACACTTTGGGAGGGGAAACTTCTACTCTACGGGTTCTCTCAGTCTCAAGAACCACCTAGTGCTACTGTGTGGGAGAAAAGTTGGAGGAAGAGAGGGAAAAGAAGAGTGTTTTGGATCCTTAATAAAACAGAGACCTAAATTTCTCATCTTCGCTCGTTTTTTTCTTCCTAAATGTATACCTACCTAAGTAAGCTCTTCCACAGATTCACTCCCAATGGTGGTTAGGACGATGATGGGTATTTGGGAATATCCGGCTGAGAGCCGTGGACTGGCAGTGGGGTAAATGCTTTTCCGTGGGGGGAACCCCGGGAGTCAATGGGTTCATTCCAAAGAGCGAGTGCTACTTACGACCAGCCTTATTTTTTTGGGGATGTACTACACATCCGAGCCGGTAATAAAATTCATCAGCTTTGAGTCCGTAGGTTATACCCGCTAAAACTTGCCCACATACGTACCATATTGTAAATATATACACGTCCATACATCTAGGCCAATGGCCAGTGACCAAGAAGCATGTGCGGGTATACAGAGAGAGGAGTAACCAGGTAATGATTTAGTACATGAAGGTGACCTTGTCACACGGAATGCACAAATGTGTACATAAGAAAAAAAATTGAAAACCTTTTAGAGCCCTCTCTTAATTGGGATATGGTCCAAAATTTTAAAAAATTCATCCCAAATGAAAAAAAAAATGTTTTACAAGGTTCACTCGATAATTCATTGAGGTAAAGCGGGAGATGTTACACACTAAACGGTTCTGGGAGCAAATGTGAGGGTACGGAAAATTCTACTCAAACGTCTGCCACCTTCGCATGTGCAAAAAAAAACAAGTATACAGCTTATGGTAGAGAGAAAGAGACCACATTGGAGAGACAGAGAAAGAGAGGGAGAGAGAGAGAGAGAGAGAGAGAAGGAAGGGATAGAAATCGGAGTATACATGGTGGAAAGCTATAAAAAGTCCTGTACCCACATTTTATACACACTTTATAACTTTCTTTGTGAGGAGGGGAGAATTGCATATGCAGAGCTGTATGAAGAGAAATGGAGAGAGAAACACAGTGGCCTAGATCATATTATAGAGGAGAGAGAGACAGAGAGAGAGAGAGAGAGAGAGATACTACAAATGTTACGTAGGACACACATGACAAGAAGGGTTATTTCCCCCTTGCCTACAAAGCTTCCCTCTGTACATAATCCCCTATGGGTGGTAGGAGTAATGTGCCACCACCACGGAAAAACGTCCTACTGAACACCTTCTTTCCAATGTATCTCAGTGGGATTTTGGACGACGACGATAAAAGCAGTTGACGCTGACTGACGCATGAAAATGTGATAAAGTAAGTAGGAAACCAAATGAAAGTTTATTCTTGTTCACATCTACTTAATGCTCTCCTTTTTGATACACTTTTTTTTTGAAAACCCTACTACTAAGACTCTTTGCCCTTTCTCTCACTCTGTCTCTCCTCTTTTGTTCTCTGTCTCTTCTTTTGCCTTATATCTCTCTTCTTTTGCTCTCGGTCTCTCTTCCTTTGCTTTCTGTCTCTCTTCTTTTGCTCTCTGTCTCTCTTCTTTTGCCTTATGTCTCTCTTCTTTTGCTCTCGGTCTCTCTTCCTTTGCTTTCTGTCTCTCTTCTTTTGCGATCTGTATCTTCTTTTGCCTTCTGTCTCTTCTCTTGCCCTCTTGCTCTTTCCCTTGCTCAGTGTCTCTCTCTCTCTTTCTTCCTCTGTCTCCCCTTTTTTTACGATCCCCGAATGTTTATTTAGTTCACATATAAACTCTTACTCTTACTCTCCCGTCTTACCCCTACTACCTCTCCTAGCCAACTAGGAGAGTGTGTGTGCAAAAAAAAAAGTGTAACAAGAAGCCTCTCAGTAATGATTGCAATTGCAAGGCTTGGAGGAAAAAATGTGAAATTTTGCCATTTTTAACCCTTTTAATAACAAATTTTGAAAATATGGGACTATGCTACGTCGGACTAGCCCGAACACCGTTCAAATTTCATTCATTTTCCCTCAGCTGGAATTCCATCACGCCCCCCGTGTTTGGCTCTGGGGATGCAAAGCGTTTTAAACACAAGGTATTTATTGACTTGGTGTGCCACGGAGAGTACAACAAAAACAAACATGGTCATAAAAAAAAAGTTTGGAGATAAAACCAAAAGCTGCGAAGCGCTAATTTTTGTTGCAGTTCCAAACCTTGCGAAAATTTGCTGAACCCTTTTTTTCCGCTTACAACTTGGGAGCATTTTTTTTTGTGCAAAAAAATAATCTATTGAAAGAAGAAAACAAAAAGTTTCTATGTCAAGAGCAAAAGTAAATTTTTGCTCTGGTGAAAATAATAATCCTGATTTTTTTTTCAAAGTGAAAGCACCACACGTGCTTGAATCACTATCATTCTGAGCCAAAGTACTGATGTGTGTATATATATCTGTAAATGTATATATAGATATACTTATACGTACCTACATACATATATACGTGCATGCATGCACCATGGATTCACCAGAGTGACGTTTGGGGTAATATGAGAAACCCGATGGGACCGGCCTAAAATATATTCCATATATATACATACATATATACTCTTTACATATTCTGGCTACGACATATTGCATAGAAAGATTGGCAATGAGCCTCTGCGTCTCTTTATTGAGAAAGTCATGGAAGCGTGATTGGAGGGAGAATTGCTAATTGAAGCTAAAGAGACAAAGTTGGTGCAAAATATTTGCTGAATGAGTTTTTTTTTTTTTTTTTTTGCCGATTTTTTTAAGTGCCTAACTCTTTTTCTTAGCTCTATTCATATACAGGAAATGCATGTAGTCCCTTCCATGTGGATGTACAAGGACTGAAAAATACGAATGTACACACCGCAAGGCTTGGATATGTTTCAAGGAACACCTTCCAACATATGCACTGCACACACATGGTGGTGGAGGTTGTCCCGGAGCTGGTTGTGTGTTGCCAGTACACAAAAAGATGGCCCGGTCTGTCAATAAAAATGATGATGATGACAAAAGGAACAAGTATGAAGGATGAAAGGAAGGTATGAGAGGAGCACATTTTTCTTCACAAGAGCGACGGCTAATCGAAAAAAAACACAGGAGTGTGAAGGAGGGAAAGGGAGTGAGCCGGGAAAGATAAAAAGACAGGCCATCGATTGATAGGGTTTTTTTGGGGGGGAGGTTGTTCAGAGCTTCTAAAATGAAGTTTTTTTGGACGGAAGGACCGGTTCACTCCAGTCCCAATTGTGCTCTCGTGTATGACAAATATGAGAACCATTAAATCCCTGTGTTCATATGGATGCAATGTGTAAAAGGCTATATGTATACATTTTTTTTAAATAGTAAAATAGAAAACAGCAGACAGAGATTGAATAAGAAATGTTTGGAAGGGAAAACATACATGATGAATAGTGTGTCTCTGGGCCGGGAGCGCAGCTGGGAGCGACGTCCGCCGCATCTTTTCAATTTCACTGCTTCGGTTTGACTGAATGTGAAAGACACTGTGACAACGATTTAGACTAAAAGTGCTCAGAGTCGGACTGTGATCTTGATCCTGAGCTTCGTCCGTTAAATCAAGTTGGTCCGCACTCCCACTTTTCCTCCCCAACCGAGCTGATACGTGTTGGGATGGCAATTCCAGGAAGTCACCCTCCAGTCGGAGTGGGTCACCGGGACTAGTCAACTTATTCCTCTTCCTCTTCTTCCCCACCACAAAATCTGCCAGGTGGAGTAAGTCCAGAGAGGTGCTGGAGGGGGATATGGACCCTTTGGAGACCGAATCCTGGAGTTCCTTCCCCTCCTCGTCCCCCTCCCTTTCCCAAGCCTCTCTCTCCTCTCTCTTCTCCTCCGAAGAACTTATCTTCCCCCTTATTCTTGGGCTCACGGACGGGATTGATAACTTGTCCGCCGCTTTATTAGTACTACTATTATTATTATTATTATTACTAAGTGAGGAGACCGGTGAAACTTGGGACACTGAATGAGCTTCTTTGACTAATGGAGTTGCAATTCCGGTAGTGACACCCGATAGGGAGATCCCATTTAAAATGTCACAGGAGCGTCGTCGTAGATTTATGGGGCTACTACAGGAACCACCTCGGTCGGAGGGTCGGGGATGATGATGATCATAGTATGAGTGGAAGGGGAGGAGGAGGAGAGGACTCTGGCTACATCTACCACGACAATGGTCCTCACACTCCGGATATTCCTTCTGTCTCAAGGTGGAGGCGGAGGGGGTGAAGGAAGAGGGGAAGGAGGTGGTGGTGACGTGACTGACGCTCAAAATATAATTAGCAACTACCCTCCCCAACCCAAGTCCTGTCAAACTGATCAAGTGGATGAGAAGACTGGAGGGGAAGTAGTAGGACTGGGAGCACTGGAGAAGGAGAGCTCCAAGTTGTCGGACAAAGACTACGTAGATGAAGGTGAGGGGGATGGGCGGAAGAAGTTGTGAGGGGTAGTCGTGGACGAGGGCGGAAAAGACAGATCCCGTGAGGAGGGGACCCACGAGGGCTCCAGTAGTTCGGAGGAGCCAAGGGGGTAAATGTAATTGGGGTAGATTTGATAGAGTATCAGAAGTGGTGGTAGTAGCCGAGTCCAAATAAATGAGGAGGAAGGACAAGAGCCAGTCACAGAGGGAGACGAGCCACCAAAGGGTGAAGAGGAAAGTCTCAACTTGAGTCTCGGCCTTAGATTTAATTAATTCAAATTGCACACAACCACACTCTTTATTAATTTGACTCTCCCGGACGCCACTGCTCCTCCTCTCGTCCTCTTCCCTGCACCACTGGCGGCGGGACGGCAGGTCCACGGAGGGATTTTTCTCCCGGGTTGATGTTGCTCCTTTTGTTGTGGCTGTTGTTGTTGTCCCTGTTGTTGTTGTGGATGCTCCTGTTGTTGCTGTGGGTGCTGCTGTTGTTGTTGTGGATGATGATGGTGTTGGTGGTGATGTTGATGATGATGTGGATGATGAAACGTGCTTCTGTCCAGATGCTCCTGGATGAACTTGTGGATTTTTCCTATGATATTGAATGAGAAGAACGATCCATATGAGAGTTATCGCACACGAGGATGAGATAATGGTGAAGAATAGGGCGGTGTTCAGTGGGACAGCGACCGTCCCGATCAACCCTACGACTACGACTGAGAGCGGAAAGAGCTGAGCTTGGACTCCAACCGTTTCCCTCTTCGGCTTTCTCACTCTGCTTGGAGTCCTCCCGACTCCCTTTCCCTCCTCGTCTCCGGCAGTTGCAGTTGGAGCAACTCCGTTCCCACTGCTTCGTCGACTAATACTAATACTACTCCTACCACCAAGAGCACCACTTCCGAACGCACGATCGTTCACACTACTGGCCGAGTCAAATGAAGAGTCCACATCAGGGTCCTTCCTGTAACTTTCTGCATGGCCAAAATATGAGTCCCCATCAGGTTCAACATTACTAACCTTTCTTCCTGCCATATCATGTTCAGGAATTGTCACTCCATCAACTCCAACAAAAAGGGGGAGAGAGAGAGGGAAAAAATCACGGGAGTTAAAATGGTGATCACGTTGAAAATAAAATAGGGTCCTTTTTTTCGGTCCTTTTTTTTCGGTCCTTTTTTCTGGTTCTTTTTCCTGGTTCTATTTTCTGGTCCTTTTTCTCCCTTTTCCTCCCCTTTTCACTTCACACTTTTACATTGTGTCCAGCAACATTTACTTCCATAAATAGGGGAAACAATTTTTTGGAAGAGTCAAAATAGAGAGGAATTTCTTTGTATGTTGTTTCCCTCTTTTGTTAACCACTCTTCCCTTTCACTGGGACTCAGGAGGAAAGGGTTGAGAGGGGAATGACTGGGAGAGATTCCCTTGAAAGAGTTCAACCACTGCACCACCGCATCAACTCCGACAAGAAAACTGTATTATTCTCTTTTCGTTTCCTTTCTCTCTCTCTTTCTTACTCCCGGTATTTTCCTCTAGCAAAAAGCATAGACTCCCACACCAACTTTCTTCGTGTGTTTCTTTCACCAACAATCACGAGTGCAACACTTTAGTTTTCTTGTGGAAAAAAAAAAGTTTTCCACACACGAAAAAATAAATAAAACTATTTGCTTTTTTTCCGTCCTTTTGTCTTCTCCAATGTGTGCGGATGGGATTGGAAGGAGAAATTTGTTTGTTTGATTTCTCTTCAGCAATTACGTCCGTAATAGTTCTTTGGACTTGTTTCACGGAATCCAATCTTATTTCTCTCTTCCTTTCCTTGTCCCGACGTTGACTTTTCCTACCATTTTCCCCGATTTCAACACGTCGGGTCTCACTTCCTAATTTGGGTGATTTTCATTAATAGGTTCACAATCAATATCTTCCTTACTCCAGCTGGAGGGTGATCCTGGAAGGGAAGCAAAACATTGGTATAGTTATAACTTGTTTCTTTTTTGGGGGGAGTTTAATTTTGTAGGGGAATATTCATTACATTTATAGATTACAGAAGTGTGCGTGCTTCAGCCTTTTTCTATATATAACACACACACACCAGCATGAAGTGATTATGGCTTCCGATTGACTGTGATTAGTATGGCATTATGTGTGCTGGAGTAGATAAAAACAGATGTACACATTTTCTCCTCATCCACAAGTCATCGGAGCCAATATTTTTTTTCAAGTAAGCTAATGGGAAGTAGTAAAGAACGGAACTTGATACGCACAAAGGGCAAAGGAGCATTCGGAATGTAAACATTGAAGAAAATTGGCCGGAGGAATTTGTTGGGATAATTGTGGACAAAACAGCTAACAATGGGATGCACAAATACGCTCTTTGGTTCCAAGACAAAAACGCTGACATAATAATAACAAAAGTTGCAATTACGTGACAAGTTCCATCCTATCTGATGATGATTTTGACACCCCATGCTACACAATGATCCATCGCGGACTTGTCAAAACATTGGCAGATTAGCAAAATACAGAGAAAGAAAGGAGCGGGAGGGGAAACAAGAGCGTACGATAAATTTCTTGCCAAAGTTGAATGAAGTGAGAAAGCAGGGGTTATTTCATTACTAAAGAGTAAACGAGGAGAAAGAAAGAGTTGGGAGAGTAAAAAAAAAAGCTTATTTACCTTGCAAGTCTCCGCTTAGACAAGTGTGGTTGTTTGAGATAAGCTCCAACACTCGTGGAGGATGATATGGAGATAGGAAGAGAGAAAAAAAATATTGAGATGCTCCTTCTTGTACTAGTATAGCTCTCCTCTCTGGATCAATTTGCCATTTTACGTCTTGAGAAGCACCTCTCATTCATCATCACGATACTTGAACACTTTACCAAGTTATCCCAACAACGCCTTTCCTCCTACTCAACTTGTTACCACACCACCAACCGTAAATTGCCTTTCCTCCACAATCTCCACGAGTGACACTTTTTTTTTATGGAGCCAGGGCAACTTTTCTTCCTTACAACCTTTATGACTTTTCACAAGCAAAAAAAAAAACTTGCCCATAAGAGAAGATTTTCAACTACATTGGAAGAAAATGTGGCATTGTGGGTCCCAAGTGTTTACCACTTTGTTGAATCTTCTACGTCTTTTATTTTAATATTTGGTTTTTGTTTTCTTTTATTTATCCTTTGTAGTAACTTTACTTAATTTTTTTTTTCGTACAGGAAAACTTTCATCCTACATTCCAGAAATGGAAGGGAAATTTTTTGAACACATGAAGATCGTCATAAATCCAGCTTACAAATTTCCAGCTTGGTGTGTGGGTGTCCTAAAGTGTATTAAAAGGGGTCGGAGTCACACATTTGGGAGCACTAATCACCAAACCTCCAGAATAAATTCAAATCCCTGGAAAATAATTAATCCACCAGTAACGCTTAGCCGCTCTCATCTCCCGTCCAACTTGAGAGAAATCACTTTTGTCAATTTAATGGAGATATTATCTACACTTTATTAATTGATGATTACTAATTATCCATAAGCACCATACATCCACACCAGAGGGGATTTATCAAGGGAAATGCTATCCAAAATTAAAGTGCCGGAAAAGCCGTAATAATTGAGGGTAATTGAGTGAGAAATAAATCCTCATCACTATTTGGGCAAATCAAAAAAAAAAAAAAACTGTCCCATTCCATCTCACATCATGAGCGGACGATAAGGATAACTTGTGAATATTTCATTCCCCACAAATCCGTCTGGGGATTGGCTCATCCAGAGATCAACCAGAGAACTGACCTGTGAGACATCAGCACCAGTTACGACTGCACAAACGCCTTCCCAATTATGATGAGGCACATATCCCTATGAGTTTATTGGGAAGGGTAATAGAAGGGTAACAGCCTCAGTGGATGGGACAGTGATTGACTGTGTCAAATGTCACAATGTCGCTTCACGAAGGTTATATAAACCAATGATGATGATAAGGTAGGCCAAGCATGGGAAAGCACAGGAGAGAAGAGCTATTAGTGTTGCACTTGTTATTATTTCTCTCTCTCTCTCTCTCTCTCTCTCTCTCTCTCTCTCTCTATCTATCTATCTTTCTCTTAACCCCTTCGATTTCACACCACACTGCAATAGTAATAGTAGTAGTAGTAGTAGTAGTGGTAGTATTCGTAACGTGCGTGGAAAAACCTCGATGAAAACAAAACAAAAGTGAGTTCCACTTTAGTATTATGCCCTGGGATGGCACAACACCTTCCTTCCCTCCGTCGAGAAAAAGTATGGACGGGGAAGGTGCTCAATTTCTTACACACATAATACACTTTGTACTCACTCTGTCGAAGGCAAGTGAGGTGCACTAACGGGATCAGGCGGCAAAGGAAAAAAAGTCGCAAAACTCCATCCGTCTTATTTCTTACGGGATTGAAAGGAATGACAGGAGTAGAGAATGTGAATGAAATCTTGTATGTAGAAGGGGAAAAAATGGGGGGAAAAAAGTAAAACAAAAAAAAAATAGAGAACACTGCCAGTACTACATGCGAGGAAGGTGGAAAGAACAATAAAAAATAATGATCTTTAGCCGTCGCATGGTGTCAGAGAGGAGAGTGCCAGAGAATTCCCCTTCGTCCACATTTTATTCCCAACCCGCCACAGAGAGGTGAATACACAACAATAATTTGTTTTGGCCGTCTCCCTCCGTATATAGCCTCTTAATCACCCCTTCACACAAGAAAGGATCCAAAAATTGACTCAAAAATATAAAGATGTTTCTTTTGGATTCTCTACGTTCCTTTTTTTCTTCTCTTTTTCTGTTTCTTTTTTACACAGCGTGAAAGTGTAGGGAGAGAGAAAATGTTAAAACGAGAGTCACCAAAAAATGATAATTATGAACTCTTTCCCTCCCTTCGAACTCTCGGCACACTCGAAGGTATCGTGTATTAGACGGAGACATACATATTATTTAATGTGACCGTATATATTATTATTATATTTTTTCTTGATGCCTTTTGCACATTTTTACTTGAGCTGCCACAATATGTAGGTTATTACTTCATCCTCTCTTGCCCATTTCTTGACGGAGCGAGTGAGGGGTTACTTTTCTTTATCACTACTCAAGGCTGACTAGTTTGAAGAATTGCAATACGTCTTAATCTTGTTTTTCGCATCTTTTATTACCCTACTAATATCATCGCACGTTATATCTTCACCTTGATAAGTATCTTGGCCAAAAAAAAGGGGGATGGATGGTACAGTATACAGTATATATATATTTTTTTTGCTGGGAATCCTTTTATTTTGTACCCATATAAAGTTTTTTTTTCTGTAGGCACTAATATACATATATTATGGATTTCACTGTGGTATAATCATATAATAGTCTCCCCAAGCTGCAATGACTTGGGACTGAATTAGCACCCTTTATGTAAGGCTGTCAACCGTCCCATATTTATAAGTTAATGCTCACAGGCATCATCCAATTATTACTCGCACGGCACGTACAGAGCATTACACTAATAACATTATCCTGCTATCAGCTGGGAGCAGGACATCGTATGCACATAATCAGATCATAATCAAAGACATTATCTACTTTTTTTTATTATTATTATTTATGCAATATTATGTGCAGTCAATACGGAATATTAGTGGTAGAAGCTTTTTTTAAATGGTCTTGCTTAATTATGCACTTGGGTCCTCCCCACACTGGCACACGTTGGTGCAAAGCGTTGCAGGTGATTTCTGGCACGTCTCCTTCTACAGACACATCATTGTGTGTAGAAGCACCAAAATCCTTACTTTATCGCTTTGTATCCAGATTCCTGATTTTTTTTTCCTCCACAGAATTTGCAGTAAATCAATGCACCAATGTTTGTTTTGATTTTTTTTGTTTTAGTCAAAAGGATATTATTAGCACTGACAGCCTTTCTCCTGTCCGTGTTTTCCACATGCATTTTTTTCTGTCTCAGTTTTTTCATGCCGATTTTTCTCTTTTATACTTTTTGTGTGTTTATGCCTCCTCTATCAGGTTTTTGCTGGTGTTTTGTAGTCACTGCCGTCCCAAAATGCACAAGGTTGGGAGGAAAATTAGACGCAAAAGCACAGGAGCGTGTCCGTCTCTTAACGAAACGACTTCTAATGGACAACTAAAGGTGCTAATATTTGCCAACTGTGTCTATCTTACGCGCAGGCAGTCCCAATAAGAAAAAAAATTGAAAATAATAATTTTGGGGCACTTACGTTTAATAAGTAGGCCACTTAAAGAAGCTTTCTGATTGACTGTAAAATGTCTCACCGTGGACTTGAACGGCGGTTAACCACAACCTTTTTTTTAAAGGATGACATTAATGGAACACGGGGAAGTTCATGTGGACGAGAAACAACTAAGAGGCCCGAGTACGTCAGTAATATGGCCCACAAAAAGTAATCGATTTAAATATGTAATGTTGTGTATATCGTGAGTATTATTATTTTGCTTGTAGAACGGAAGTATCTATATATCTGCGTGTTTATTAGCGTACGAAGCTCTGCAACCAGAAAAATAAAACTGGGGGTTTGGAGAAGTCATAAATATATTGGTCAGGGGTCAGTGGTTTTATTTCACCAGTGGGATTATTTGACAGATAGCATGGGGCTCTATTAGCTTTTGTGAAACTCAAGAAATAATTTATATGAGAGTAACTTGAGTCAAGGAGGGGAATAATGAGGCTGGGGGAAGACTCGTGTACGATTAATTACTGATGTTTTTTGAACTTCAAGTCAAATGCGTGCTTCATTACAATTTGCACACGCACGCGAAAGCAATGGATGCACATATTAGTGTATTCCCAGTGGATGGCAAATAAACGGTTTCAAGAATCATATACATATAATGTGTTCCCTGTGTGTTTACGTATCTAGTTCTATACTTGACCCCATCGTTTAGCATACGATATAATAAAAAGTAAAAGAAAATCACACGCTATATACAGATATTATTCCTTTTATTCATGTAACATCTCAAAGGTCATGAATTCACTATGTGAGTGAATGAATCGAATTAATTTCTGTTCATGTCTTTCATACACGAATAGGTATACAAATATAGGTTTTTCTCATTCCTCCACTGTCAAGTTCAACAGTGTGATCGATTGATTGAACGTTAATTACATTTCTCTCTTTCATTTCACAGCACGAACGACTCCTTGGGAATTACCTTGGGGAAGGTTTTATCTCAGAATAAAAAATTAGGATGAAACTAGTACTAACAAGATTTATTTTTTTGAGGGGGGAGACTCGGACAATAAATGTTTTCCTGATCTTGTTTTTTTTACCCCTTTCCTTTCTCTTCCAGTAGTTTTGTTCTCGCTATCTCACCTTAACAGTTTAAACTACAGAATTAATGTGTGGCATGAAAGAGAAAATAATTGGGAAATTAACTTTTGTTTCAATAACCATTTTATTCGGTTCGAGCATTTTCCAAGACGGTACAAAAATAATAAATCTTCCGAGACACCGCACCGGAAGCAGAAAAACGAACTCGCCCGGGCGTCCTGGTGCAAACTATGCCTGAGATTCAAAGAAGTCACACCGGCGCCATCTGCAATACCGAATGAATAGGGAAATACTGGCTTCTTTGTTCCCCTCATAACAAAACGTTGTTTTATTCTATCCCCACCCATTTCGGCTGCTATACTCAAATTCTCCAAGAAAATAATATATTATCTTTATATGCAATTACAGTTAATTTAATTGGTGGCTGAAAACATTTGGTGAATATATACGGTTTCCATTTTAATTTGGATTTGAATTTTAGTGGAAGTGAAAGTAATATGTGTTTAGGTCAGTACATACATAATATTATGTAGGTATACAGATATTAATTTGAATGAAATATGACAAATAAACGTAAAATTTATCTTCGCTGATCTTACGCAGTATAGTATAAAAATTACCGGTGCAAGATAAATTATTTATTAAATTCAACATCAGTCAAGAAGTTTTCTTCAAAATTAATGGCAATATTATAATAGTCTATGCATGTTAGGGAGAGAAAGTGCAAAGTGAGGAACATGAGCCGTGAAAATTCAGCAATGTCGGACACTTCGGATACAGGGAGAGGCCCTCCATGATTATGCAATTTGTATGCAAAAATGCACTCCATTCAAATGGGAACGCAGTGCATTCTGTGTCCAGAGAGAGGGAAAGACTAAAGTGAGCAATATAAAGAAGCAAATCCTTTTCGATCAATGTCAATTTTGTTTTATTTTCCAAGACAGTCACATAACAAAAGCCGGGATGAGAGTTATATTATGTAAAACACCCGAGCTTTAATCTTAATTGTTTGCAACATGTACAGTACAGTACGTTTATTTTAAGTCATTACATAATTAACCACTCAGCAAAGGGCCGGGTTTTGGCCATGGTAGTACATGAATCGATTATGTTTAAAATAAGGTTCGCAGAACAGTAGTTAGCAGTGGCTATAAATGCACGCAGTTCTCTCTCTACCTTTTTTTTCGTATTTGGAAAAGCTCTTCAAAGTTTCTGTTGAATCTGAGCGGAAAAAGTATAAAATATTGGGATTTTGAATACTCTTGCAAAGCGAAAATAAATTTAGATTGTTGTAGGGGTAATGGGAAATGAATCGTCATTAGATAGAATATCACTACGAATTGTAACATTGTAAGGTTTCAATTTTTGTTGTAGCCTAATTGTAAGTATTCAGTTTTTTTTATGTGCCTCTATAGCACTAATTACCATTGTCATTTAAACTGCAAGCAGGGGTGAGTACGTGGATTTCAAGCAAGGTATAGATTTTCATTCAAAATCATCAATCGCTGCACATTTGCATTCCAGTATATTTTTGTATGTGTGTAACATCAGGGAAAGTTGATAGCAGGTGTTGACGGCAGTGGCCGTAGAAAATGTCCTTTTTGACAATATTATAAACAGGGAAATACATATTTTCCAAGACTAATCGAACTAATAACGCTTCTGGATGTTTCTTCGCCATCTCATGACAAATTTGTGACCGTCAAAATTACTTGTAGCTTACCCCTTCAATACTTTAATTTGCTTGCGGTCAATTTTGCTACTCATACTTTTTCTTTCATTTCACAATGTTAACCACTTCAGCAAACCGTTATACATTCAAAGTTACCCCACAAGACTACTATAAATACCGAATTTTGTAATTCGTATTAGATAAATTTCACGAGTTTTATTCAAATAAATTGAGATTTCAAAAGCCCCGATTTTTACTTGTTACCGACACACTTTCCTCTTTTCCAAGACGATAGATAGTGAGACTGTCAACTACATTATTTTATACTTTCGCTGCATTCAATTTAGCAAAATCAACCAATGAAAATCCTTATGGGGTACGAGATTATTTTCATATTTTAACCTACATTGTACTTGTTACTTTTCATTTCAATACTCTGCCGTCGATGTCACTGTTTTTAACTTTTAAACATTTTATACTTTTTTACAACACAAATGCCACGAGAAAACTATCACTTAGAGTTTCTAAGCGAGGTTAATTACAAGGAGATGACATACTTTGGTAATGGAATCACATATTTACCCCCTTAAGTCAATTTGAAGGCTTGATTTGGTAGACATTTTTGACACGTTTTTGAATGTAAAATGTTAAATGCCCCAAATATTTGAATTGCCAAATCGTCGGCTGTGAACAAAAATACAAAAGCATGAAATCAAATTATAATGTTCTATGACCCCTTTGAGAATTTTTCTTCAAGAAATTACATACAGCGACTGTCGAATCCGGACATACTGTCAACAATATTTAAATGGCAGGTAATCGCGCAAAGCAAGGTTATCCGCCCAACGTATCAAGTAGGCAACACAGGGAAATCTAATAATGTCTAACAATTTTCCTGTTTCAAAAATGAACTTCTTATTAATTTGAGTCATAAACTAGTGCATTACCATCCTGTTAAACACAGTAGGCCTGTCATTATGGTTCAAGCACTGCTATGGTTAATGCTTTTACTACGTAGCTATTATTTTTAAGCAAGGATGACCCGAAAGACAGCATGTTCACCGGGCTGTGCTACTCAAAAAACTATTAAATTATTTTGTCCATGCTAATCTCTAACAGTTTCACATAGAACGATGTCTACGAAACTCGTTCAAAAATCGTTAATTAATTTATTGAAGACGTGGAACGACGAATTGCTTATTCCCGTACTTATGAGAAGTTGAGTTGACATTCTTCTACACAGTAATGAAATTTTCTAAGCAGCACGATGCGCAACGGGAGGAAACAACAAGTACTTGTTAAACATATATTTGGCATACTCATGGACAACTTAATGTGACAAAACTTAACAAATGGATCAAAGCTTATGACAACTGACAATGAACTATTATTAAAATGAAATATTATATACATAAATTATTATGTAACGCAGTATCAGTTTTTCCGCATTATGGTCACTGGGGCGCAAAATCTGGTACATAACAGAATACTAAAAGTTAACAGCAATCTAAATTTTACCACATACACTCAACGCGAAGAGAGTAGCAATTACCTGCAACCAGCAGATTTAATTACCGTTACCCACAACGCGCACTGTATGATTACGTAAACATTAATTCATATTTTACTAAACACAATTTGCTAGGTACATCAACAAATATTAAAATACTTGAAAATAAAATTCAGCCTTAAATGAATTCCACAACAGAAAAGTCAGTCTGTTTGCAGTCACCACAACTTAACCAATTCAGTTTTATTCCCAACAAAATTAGCACCTGTCTGCCTCTCTGTTTAATGTAGATAAATAAACGTACTTTTAATGATGCAGCAGGAGAACATTAAAGGGTTCCTTTACAGCTTACGTTTGAAAATTTGGATTAATCGCTTACTGAGTTGATAAAACAACTAGAAAAACGAATAAATGTTAACGAATTAAAAAACCAACATCCATTTAAAAATTGTTCTTTAAAATGGATTCGAAAAATTAGGAAAACCTAGCCTAGCAACTATTAGTAACACAAGATTTAGTTTTAATTTGAAAACAATACAGTCACTTACGGATTCATTATTTTCCGTACATTTTAGGAAAGAACAAGAAAAAAGTTTACGGAGAAGGGTCGGTGGTCTGAAAAAACTTTGATTCGAAACGTAAAAGTTCTGAACGAAAACAATAAAATGTTAAACCACACTAAACGAATCTCAGAAGACAAATGAAAAAAGAAAATGAAACAAAAGGTAAAATACTAACTAAAGTTCACTTTGATAACACAGAGTGAGTAAATTCGTTGCGTTTTTTGTAGGAACGGGAACAGCATAAAAGCGTCTCCCGTATTTTATAGCCCACAGAATTAAAATTTCCGACTTTTCTTGTTCGTTTCGCTTAAGGGCCCCACACGTAGTTACTCGGTAAATAATATTTTGTGTACTTACGGATTATTGAGTATCAAGCATTTGTAAACTTTTCCTAATTGAAATATTTTGAAAATAAAATACGAATTCATTTGAGGCTTCGTATGAACTAAAGATTAAGAGTCTCAAGCAAGGTACTTGATTATGTCGACGTAGATTCCTTGTTCTTCTTCTTTATACAGTTTTTCCATCGAGCCGTACTTATACTGACAAAAGTTTTAAGCAAATCCAATATTTGGCAGCATGTCGACGACAAGGTTACTTTCATTAATTAATAATATTACATTTTCAATTAACTGTCATTACCAATCAGAAAGATATGTCGTAGACTTTCAATTTGAATAAATAAGTTGTTACTTTAAATGCATTAAGTAATGGTATCTGGTAGATTTACTTCATTCATTACTACTAGACGGATAGCGATAAGTATTTGACCACCCGGGATTCTCAGTTTGATGTTGATTCCATATATCTGAAGTGAAAGGATTGAACCCCAAGCCCGCCTGTAGGATATAAAAATTCAACATGCTTAATCTGTACAATCCTTAAAACCTATTAATTACAGGACATCATGTTATCAACTTAATAATAGGGTAAAGCATGTAATTGTGGCCAACTTGGTAATTGTGGCTACCCATCAATTTAATCAAGAACTACGCGTAATGAAAGAAAAGGATGCATAATTAAGACTAGTGCCTGCCAACATTATTCATTAATTATGGCCAGCAAATTCATTAAATTGCAAAATCAAAAAAATTTCAACGTTTTCAGGGGCCATTCAAGTATTAACTTAACCTGCTCCCTTTCTTATTCTTTTTCTCGGCTTTGCGGAATTATTCAACCAGACTTTCAGGATAACTCGACATATATTAAGTCAGTAATTACTTGCAATAATATTTTTTTCATAATTATAAATGTTTACCACAATTGAAGATGGAAGTGGTCACAATTACCTGCAAATGACCACATTTGTGAACTGTAGCATGTTTAAAAAAAATCATAAAATGAAATCAGTAAAGAGAAATTTAATACATTTTTAATAATTTTTTTGGTTATAGCTTAGAATGCTACATATTAGAACCCCTTCTTCAAAATTTCTTACTTAAATCACAGCGGAAAACAAAAAATTGTAAACGTACAAAAAAAGTGGCCACAATATTAACCGTCACCCTAAACACTTAATATTAGCAGTATTTGTTTTATTTTTCTTACTTCAACTTCCCTCTGGCTTTGCGTCACATCTGCAACTCGATTACGAAAAGTTAAGTCTGAAACAGTTCCAAGGGATCCTGGACTCTCTTGATTTGCGGCAGTGCGAACAGATCCAACAGCCATACCATCCGTGAAACCAGAATTACTATACGAATTCAACCATTTCGATGATGAAGCATTCTCCCATATTTCCGGAGTACTATTGGCTGGCACTGGTCCGCTGGTTGATGTCAAGATTGAAGCACCCGATGTTGAAGCTGAAGTAGTGACAGGCGTTCCAGTCCAATTTGTGTACATATCCGCGCTTGCAGATGTACTCACAGCTGGCCACAGTTCGGCAGAGTCTTTACCAATATCCAATGAGTTTGAAGCAACATTTGGATTGTGACAATCCATACTGAAGTAAGTCGAAGAATTCCAATTGTCTGAAAAATATTGCATAATAGTGGTTAAATGCATATATACATTTTCTGCTACTATTGGTGTTACGTGCAATTGACAATAATAAGACACACCGAACTGCTGAGAGTGTGATTATGGGATTATGTTCAAGATTTAGTACTCCTGTAAAAACGGGCAAATTCGGCTTTGACTACCTTAAAAAGGGAAAGATTTGCGAAAGTGAAGAAATGGTCAATATGTACTTACTATTTGCATAGCTACTTCCTCGAGGTCGCGAGGACGGATCGGAACGCATTCTCTGCAGATATCCACGCGAAGGCTGCTGTTGCGACTGAAGATTTTGATGGATGGAAGATGTATAGCTGGACGAATTCCCGGATGCTCGGTTGGATAAATGTTGGTTTTCAAAGGATGAATTTAGTTGCCACAAATTGTTTAGCAGTTCATTAGTAATTCCACCACCATTAGAAAAAAGGTAAGCTGATTCAGTATTGCCGCTTGACCCTTTCGGAGATTGCCTTGCGTTGTAATTATGCGATTGGTGAAGGCCACGACTATGAATCACATGGTTAGCCTGTACACCGCTTGTATGCGCACTGTATCCATTTTGATGAGGAAAGTACCCAGAAGTAATCGTATCCTGACGGGCCGAAGTTGTGTGCGGTCGTGAATTATAAGTTGTCGTTGACGATGTCGAAAAACCATTATCTAGAGAATTTTTACGATTCCAAATGTCGCAACCATTATCGGGTAAAATATCAGAGCCCCAACTCTGAGAAGAACTGGATGACGTTCGTACTGGTGGAGTGCTCTGCCTAGTTTCCGTTGACGTAGTAGACGATGTACTGGTTGATGCCATGGTTATAGTCAAAGCGGCCGTAATCAACGAATTCACAGATGAAGCAGGAGTGTTGGGAAGCGTATTTGGTTGCAATAGCATACGATGCTGGCCAATAACCCCTGGTTTCCTAGGTTGACTTCTAGTTAAACTTGCAGTTGTAGAACTGTTTCCATGAGCTGCGCCACTGAAACGTTGCTGTCCATTAAGCATCATGTTTGGGGAGCTGCTCGACCCACTATTTGGTGATGACTGCTGTTGGCGATCTGCACTTCTTTTGTTTGGCCGGTTCATGACATACGCAGCCATTTGTGTCTGAGCTGCCAGTTCGCTTAATCCTTCACCGCTTGGCGGACGAGGTGTATCCCACAATGAACTATCATGCTTTGGAGAAACGCTCCCTACAAAGCAATAACATATAATGTAAACATGTAGATTGCCGATCCAGCTATGACACCAAATAAACAAATCTAATTTTTTCAGAAATAACAGAAACGAAATGCGTAAGTATTGTAAAGTACGTACCTCTCCTGCCAGATGCACCGATATCTTTTTTCCTATTGTGTGACTTTCCTTTGTTGAAATCTTCGAATTCCACAGACGACATCAATGAGCCAATCCCATTTTCCTTGAGTGATCCTTTCCTTCCTTCTTTTGCAGACTTGGACTTTGGCTGCTGAGTGTAATTGTCACTGCTGCTGCCACTGCTAGCGCTTTTTCCACTTATGGTTCTTTCTTTTTCCCGCATTTCCTCATCACAACGAACCATCATAACTGCCATCATAACATCATCCGGATTAGAACTCTCTGTCGTAGTAGAAGACGTTTCTTCTTCACCCTTATGCGTAACTCCGTTGCTTAGCTTGCCCAAAGAAGCCAAGCTCATCAATGCAGATGGTTTCGAATCTTTTTTCTGTGACGTTGTGATATTATTCTGGTTACCAGAACCGTTCATCTTTTTCTTCTTGCTATTGTTCTCTGTAGCTATCTTCGAGGTGTTTAAGTTACTGCTGGTTGAACTGTTGTTATTATTATTAAAATTATACGATTCTTCAAAAGTTGAATTGGCGTAGTGGTTGCTTTTCACAGTGCCTCCAGCAACACCATTACTGTGGGAATGTCCTTTCGAGCCTTTTGAAGATGATTCGTTTGTTTGCAGATTTACATCCGGTGGATTATTAGTCTTCTTTTTCCTATTTCGAAGTGAATTATTCGAACCGTTTACGCTTGAAGAAACTGAATTCGTGGTGTCCTTCGATTCCTGATGCTTCTGGACAAAACCTACGCTGGGGGCAGCGGAAGACACTTGTGACTTGTTTGACCCACTGTTTCCCGTTGGACTTTGACTCTGATTTCTCTTGAAGCGATTATCAACTTTATCGAATACTGATTTTAGATCCAATTTCGAAGTCACTTCTCTAGCATCACTTTTGTTGCTCTCTATGAAAATCATCACACAAAATAAATTAGCGAACCAAGCAAGAAATGATAGCATATTTATTCATTCGTTCTCATTCTATCAATCATTTCATTGTATAAACCAACGTTGTAACCAGTAATCTGAAAATGTTAAAACAGCAAACAAGAACAGATAAGTCTCCATACCCTGTCTATGTTCGGCAGGTACGACCCGAACAGTGGCAACCACAGCAGAAGACACAATAGAACCAGCTTCAAAGTAAGCCATAAGGGCGGCAGCAATTATTCCTACGACAATGCCCACTGCTAACAAATACTTCAGAATAGGTTCCCAGGATGGTCGGCTGATAATGGCGGCGCATACGCTCAACATTCCGCTTGGAACCATTGCAACCAAGGAATAGTTAAATTGCTGTAAATAAAAAACGTGGTCTTTTTCTACCCAGTTTGATTGAAAAATCCATTGAAGTGACGGTTGACTATAGACTTACGGATCCAACTGAATCTGTCAGTCGAAGAGACCGCACAATCCGAGCCATGGTGAAATCAGGAGTGAAAGCGATATCAATGGAATGCGTCTGATTTGGCAACAAAGTGAACGGATGGCAATTAAGTATTCGAAATCCATAGCCTTCACAAGCATCCACTGAACTAGCGAAAGAAGAAAGCGCCGAAGTCCACAGCGAACCCTGAGGCGGGTAAACTTCTAACAGCTTAATTTCAAGCGGTATTTCTCCAATGTTGCGAGCAACGAAAGATCTCCGAACCGTAAGCTGAGGAGGTACGTATTTACTTGTTTGTTCACCTGTATAAGTTGACCATTATGAGTACACAATGCCATTTCTTTTCAACCGTCTTGTAATTTATTCAAAGTCTTACTTTGACATCCTTGCAAAAGCTTTTCAGTTATCTGTAGCAACAGCGACGAACCCGGGGCACCATTTCCTACAGTAAGTTGGCCAGTTCCAGCTCGTCCTTTCAACCACACAGGTTCAATGGCAGTCAAATTATTTCTACACAGTAAACACAACGTCGATTGTTATTTCAGCATCTGCCTCAAAAACGCCAGCATGTCGTGAAGTAAGAATTATACCTTAGAAGAATCACAGTACTTGCGACGTCTTTAGAAACGGGTCGAAACTTGGCTTTTAGTAGAAATTTGGCACCTGGTTGTAAGTAAAAGGTGACCCCTTGCGTATCGCTTTCCCCAATTATTCCTTGGAGAAGCTGTTTCTGTACTTGAGAAAATATCACACTCTCGTTCGAATGACTAGACGACGGTACGACTCCATCCAGTGAGAACACTGCGTCATGAAAACAAAAGTCAGGGAAGTTCTTTCACGTTACGATTGCTGATAAATAATATTCGATATACCTATGTTTCCCTCTGTTATGTTTCCGCCAACCCCACTTCCGCTAACAAATTGTGACCACAAGGGTCCGTACTGACTGGCCAGGATAGCCTGGACTACTATAGGTGAGTTCGAAGGATTCGTGACAGGTATATCAGCAACTGTCTCGTTAGCAACGGCCGTCAACGGAAAAACAACCACTTTTGAAGCTGTGAGTCGTGGCCACGAATAACTCACTTGTGTTTTCATCTTAAATCCGCTCTGTTCACTCGTTTCAAGCCAAAGGGACACATTCATCACTAAAAAACAAAAGCAATCTGAAAATGTTGCTTTTAAATACAAGTATAAAAAATCTCAGTAAATATGTATAACCTGTGGCTTTTTTGACAGACTCAAAGCGCTTTTGCAGAGCTAGGTAAATTGAGCGATCGATATCTCCAGCTTCCCAAGTTAACTTTATTCCTCGAACCCAGTCCTTTCCCACTGTAATAAAATGTGAAACGTGAGATTTTGAAAAGTATTAATTCAATACGCTGCAACAAACAAGTTCTTACTGTCGGTGTCGGTTGAAAATCCAGAATAACAGTCGGAGCCACAAAATCTTTTCGGGTCAAAATGAACTTTTCCCACATAATTCTTGCGGTGAGGAAGAATCTCAGGATTTTCTTGAACTGAGACCGGAGTGAACCACATGGATGATGGAGGACTCGCTCTGAGACCCCTCAGACTAACAGTGTGATTAAAAGTTGACCCTAAGTGTAACTTTTCAAGTGAGATCTTTCCCTGCAAGTTTTCAAAAGTACAAACGTTTATTTGGCATCCGTGGGATACTAAAAGCACACTAAATGATACAGAATTGGACATAATTAATTACACGCTCTACAACACCTCTGAATTCACAAAAAAACTTACAGGAAATGCTTTCTCGAACACAACCACATCAGAATGGACACAGCCTTTGGAGACAGAAAAACGAAATGGCACACGAATAGTCTGGTTATGATCAGTGGTAACATAAGCTTCGCCCCAATATGCCCCCTCCATTGATGGTCGTCGTATCTCCACAGAAAATACTGCCACGAAGCCAGACTGAAGAAAAAGCTACCAAAAGTATTCATTATACAGATGGCATTCCTTTATTTATTCAGTCACTTGACTGATCTCTCTATACGTCAAATAAAACACGACGATTATCAACTTACAGACTTTTTTAGGCTGTCAAAATCTTTTATTCTTGACAAGTCCTCCTTTGTTCCTTTCTGCATACCCACAAGTTCGACTTGTGTCCACGTGGCATTGGAACCCCAAGATTTCAAGCGCACTTCAACAGGATTTGGGTTGTCCAAAGCGAAGTATTCAGTATGTTTTGAAAGTAGCTCAACTCTCCCAAAATCCACTCCGTTTTCCTCAACGGTTTTCTACAAAAATTACGCCTCTTTACCGTTAGTACGTATGGTTTACTGGTGTAGAATGTGAATATTCAAATTCAGATCCATAATAGTCGTACCAGTTGCAGCCTCCCATCGTAGCAAGATATTGGCAGTCGTAGATTTGTGATGTTGCTTTTCACCGTAACTTGAACTTCCTCTTTGGAGTCACACAAGTCGGCTTTCTTTTGAACTTTCATGGAAAAAATTGCTTTTTGCTCACCCGGGGGAATCACCTGTGACTGATTAAAATTTTCTACCCGGAGAATATCTGGGTGACTCACACTTACTTGGTAGATGGCTATTGCATCCGAGAAATTGTTTCGAACACTGAAATGAATAAACACAATAAGTAAACATTAAAAAGTTCGACATTACAAGAACTCCCGATCTTCGACCTAGAGGGTGGATCGAAATTTTCTTTTTCGAGGAGTGTCTGCAACATGACGAGTTCAAGCAGGTAATGTGAAAGTCAAACTAGTTTCTTATGGTTGCAACTTCCGAATCACTTGAAAGCGTTTGCAATACATTTAACTTTTTTCTTTAACAACGTGCAGAACGACTGCAGACTAATTCGATTGTGAATTAAGAATGTGAAAAACAGAGCTTTCAAGGAAGTCTGAACAGCCAAATTACTTTACCTGAAATTTCGTGGATGTGTGCTGTCAGCCTTAACAAAAAATCCCAGAGATGAACTATTGTACTGTAATTCTCCTGGCAGAATTGTAGCACGGAACGGTACCCCTAACGAGAGCCCACATTCGCTGCGAATTTCAATCAGTCCTTGGATCTGCCTCGAGTTGGCAGATAATGAAGCTACTCAGAAACAAAGAAAGATATCATCAGTTGTGAATTACAGCATAATTACAACTTACAACACACTCGAAGCCGTATTTACTAATTTATATTCATATGTGGTCTAAAATAAAAGCAATACAATTATGTGCAAAGCACAAATGTAAACGTATGCATTTAACGAATTCCTTACGATCAAAAGTGACCAGAGCAACGACTGTTGCGACAGTGCTATCAGGCTCCAGGGAAAGAGGACGAAACTCGATACGCACGGCTGAATTAGAATCTCCCTTGACTGAGATTGACTGAAATGAAAGGCAACCAAACAAACGTTGTCACCATTGAAATGAAAAATTATTTAAGAAGCAATTACATTCACTTTTATGCTACATATTAAAATGTAAATGAGCAGTAAACACAAACACCTGTTTCTCAAAATAAAACACATCTACCGAAAAGCTAAGGTAGTTACCTGAATGTTCACTGGTGAATGTTGAGCATTGATGAGTGACAACGAGAGTGTTTTGGGCTTATCTGAACGAACTAGAAGTCCAAAATCCAAGGAGTCTTGAGGCGAGTAGATTCCGGGGGCGGCACTGACTTGAACTTCCACCGGAACAAGCAAATATTCGGATGATGCAGTTGTACTATTCACTCTAATTCTGGTGACACAGGAAAATGAAAATCGTTAATATTAATTAAATAACGCCAGAATTGCAATTTCGATATGTACTTGAGCATAAGCTGACTTACTTAATGTAACCTGTGTGATTCCCCTCTGTCTTGCCTTGAAAACTCCCTTTCATAACAGACTTCGTTTGAAAGGGTTCAATCGCCCATGCTGCACCTTCACCGTCTTCAGCAACACCATCGGGAAGGGTCAAATGAAAATCAGTTCCACTGGAGAGCATTTCAACAACCTGAATACGCTTGTCATGCGGGTTGTGCATTGTTATTAATGGCTCATAACTTCCATTCACCGGAATTCGCGCTCCAACCAAAGGTCTCAGTCTATATGGATTTGGTAACCCAAATCCACGAACCTGATAAATTATTAAATTACACATCATTCCTAAATCTAAGATGATATACAAACGTAAGCACTAAAACGTATACTGAACTATGTATATTGAAACAAATGTGTAAATCTGCAGTCCTTACGTGATATTTGAACAACCCTTTGGAAGTATGAATGTACAAGCTGGACTCTACAGGTCCCTCCATACGACTAAGGAACACAACCACAAACGTTGTGTTACCGCCGGGAGTAATCATCTGCACAGTGTAAAGAAACAGAACACATTATTTATCTTACGTCGGATTTAGATTTTTAGCAGTACTATGTCTTCCAAGAATGTACGCAGTAACCAACGTGAGCGGTCTACTGGGTACCCAAAATAGGACAAGAAATGCTTCTGTCCACAGTTATTTGCAGTACATCTGGAACCCATACAGGTAAAATGTATACATACATTACATACGCATGAAACATATGTATATCTCGCGAACTTACCTTGTCGGCAAAAAAGGATGAATGGAAATGGACAGCATTGCCCGAAATTGAGATCAATTTCAAGTTCTCATCTTTCAGTCGGTTGTCCACCCTGACTACGCCCAGACGTGGCATTCCGACTGGGCTGCAAAAAATTAATTAAGCCAATATATAAATAAAAGCGAATTGGTATTCTTTTCTGCTAGGTAACATTTCCACAAGTAGCTAATGCATTAAATCAGTTGATGTCACTAGTTTCTCGCTTTTGTCTATGAGAAAAGGCTGGAAATTGAAGATAATACGCAGATCACAATCACTGCTTAACTATAACGATTTATACAAATTCCTGTCTATGCTGGCTCGTCTTAATATGGTTGAGTTATTGTCAAATCAATGCAATGCTGTTTCCCGCCACTAACACTTGAGTAACTTGAAATGTAAATGACAACAATTATCTCAAGGGTGTTGTATGTTCTACTATACTTAACTCATCCACTGAGCTTTTCAGATAGGAAACGTAAGTAAATGTAAATTAGCGATGGAAACATATTGCAAGCTGTTGGCTCGTCAACCCACCTTTTTAACGATGAGAAAATATTTGCTGATACTTAGTACGTAAAACAACACTCTTTCCGGTTCATAATTAGATCAGTTCCACTTTAAGTTTCGATACACGAGAAACTACAAAAATATTTCAGCAGTGAATTTCAGAAGAATGATTTAGTTCAATTAAGTAATGACAGCTTATCCCACAGTTTCACTTTATGGATTGTTGGGAGTAATTTGTATAATATGCACAAGATGCATACACATTAAGTTGGGTACACAAACAGAAGACTAACTAGAACACGATCTTTCATCTTTCTTTTTTCTTACAATTTACATACATTCATATTTGGCAAGAAGGATAGTAACTGCGGAAAGGGAAACGATTTACTGCCAAGACGTAGGTCTTCCCTCCCATTGCATAAAATTTCTCCCCTTTTACAGGTACCTTATAAACCAACATAGTCATACTTTATCAAAAACGGGAAGTAAAAACACTGTGAAGGGTGTATTTTGTGGTGGTGTACAGCAAATCTTCTTAAAAAATGTATTACACCACCTCCACTGCATTCTATAATACACCTACCAGTCCATAATATTCAAAAAAAAAAATGTAACAACGCCATCGAATAAGTATGATTATGACATAAGGCTGATATGGGTACTTTCAATGGTTCAATAATTTTGCCACTCATCGACGCATCACATTTCTAGTATCTTGTCTGCAACGCAGTCAGTGAAAGTACCCTTTCTGTCTGATATACCAAAATTCAGAACGATGGACAAAATAATCGGGGGGTGTGACAGTATCATTCACCCAATGCATTTCTTAACAACCGTAATAATAGCAGATGAAACGATAGCTGAGCAGGAACAGCTAAGTAATATGCATTCAGTTTCAGTCAAAACTAACTCAATTAACAAATACCTGCAAGCGTCACTATACGCAGTAGCAGTAATTGTATTGTTAGTTACTTAGTAACTAACTTATACATACATAATACATACACATACATACAACTTATGTTTGTGGCTAATACAGGAGTAAACCAACCTGTACTCACAAACACACTACAATGCACGGCTAAATGTTTAAACTTTAAACATTACAAGGACAATTTTATAATGCCCTGAACATTGATATTGATATTACAAGCGAACCATAATGATAATAACATCCGCTAAGTCATAACCTCTAACTAACCCCTGACATACTTCCTTTCATTATATTATATAACCGTGCAATTACAGCTTTTGCACCGGTTATAGAAATAACAGTACTATAACGAATTTTTTAAATGCTATCATAAAATTAGTCCTAAAGTCCTAACATGTAAACAGTTGCTGTTAATTTAGCAATCGCTACTTTTTCATACACACACCACCCAACAGACAGGCCGAGTATCCCGAAACTGCACTTAGCCTTGGAAAATTTTAGAAACGTAAGCGTCTGAATGTGATAACACACACGACTATGTATTTGCACTAATCTGTAATGTCAATCATCCCTGCCAACAGCCTTTGTCAATTTGATGTTAACGTATTACCGCAAAACAATATTTATCAGCTTGCAGCTTTACATTGCGTAGCCCTTGACTGATAAACCATCATAAGCAAGTGTTTACTTTACGTGTGAGTATTATACAGCAAAAATGAAGTCGTAGAATTAAGCAGAAAATGATTATGAGCCACGTCTGCATGAAATTGAAATCGTGTTGTCAGAATACGACAAAATCAGAATCGATAAAATTGCACACCTTCAAGAGGCAGTTCTAAACTTTACCAGCGCAGTTCTCCATTACAAGTATAATCAAATTCAAAAATATAACCCAAAATACGAGTATGCAGACTGTTTAACATCTCTACTCGCTACCAAACACTGCTGGTACTTTAATATTTAGCCGGAAGCGATATCTAAGCATTACGTATCACACAAAACATTCGACGAATATAAACGCGGCGATTTCACCAGTAGCACTGAGACAGCCAAATGCAAATATACATATATTCAAACTTTGGTAAAATTCAGCAATTATTGATTTAAGAATCATGAACAAGACCATGTTGTATTATTAAAATAATGAAATATTCTACAATATTTCTCAAATATTTCTTGTACTAATCCCCCACTCCTTCCTCATCATATATGTTAGCTTAAACTGAAATGGAATACTTATCTAACCAATAATTTCAGTGGACTTTTTGTGGCTTTTAACTGTAACTGTAATCATACTAACCATAACTGTTAGCATACCTCGATGTATTTTATGTATGTATATACTATACACAAAACAGTATTTAAGTAATAACAATGAATGTTAGAAAACAGCGAGAAACAGGAAAAGTTAATTTACCATTCTTTAAAGTTGAAAAACTTTGGGTGAAAGGAAATAATTGCATTCCCAGGAGATTGCTGACTCTCTGATGTCACGGTCGCCGCAGCACCTTCCATATCATCTTCTACTAATCTATAATGATAAAGATTTTGTCTTTTACTCCAGCTTTAAGCACATTGTTCATATTCATTATCACAAACAATAAACAAGAAAGTAAAAATACGTGTTTTTTATCGACTGCATTCAATGAATAAAAACAAATTGTTCCGTTAATTTTGTTTGGGTTCATATAAACAAATGGCATTGTCATTCATACTGAGACGAAAAATTTGACATTCTCGCAGTTGCTCCGCACGTATCAACCCGAATGGTAACTGCACCATGCACTTGCCTGTGGCTTTGAATAATGCTGGTACAAACGTATTAACAAATTCAGAAAACTTACTTCACGGGCTCTCCCGGGAACTGATGACCCATGATAAGTCGGATTTCATCCTCTTCATATGTTAATTCTAGAAACAAAAACATGAAATTAAATCACAGTTCAAGTAGCATACAATTTCATTGATAAAGTAACGAGTCAAATCCTCATCCTCATATCTGGGTTCCTTCAGCTGTTCTGAAATTGGGACGGATTTTAACAATAAAAAACTTTTGAAGCACCCTAATGGCATTATCATTCCTCCTACAAAAGAGCGTGATTCAATCTCATTGTTCAGTGACACCAAAGGCGAAAGATAAATCGACTTTACCGGAAACGACAAAACGCATATACCTGGAAACATTTTGATCCAGCAACAAATGCCATACCCCATAGTTTTCGATAAACCGCTCCGTCTTAAGGATTACTGAAACAATGGTTATAATTTTTTGACTGTATTCCCTTACCTCTCGTAGAGTGATCCAGTGCTAGGCAACCAATTTGAAGAAAAAGAATGACCAAATATTTTTTGAGAAACGTCATTTTGGCTCCAGGTCGTGGACATAAGTTAGTAGAAGAATTTGATTGACTACGAAAGTAATCATTTCGGAGCTCCTCGTTGCATGTTGATGGTAACCTTCCCATCGTATCAAATTATTCGCTTCATAAAAAGGGATTTTCTCAAAGTGTTGTTTTTGTATTTTTTTTAAAATTTCTTCAAAAAGAAGCGAGCCTGTAGAATGAATACATTCAAAAAACAAAATCTTAACAATAGTGTGTACTCTTATTGCCCCTCAAAAAAAAAACAAGAACAAGAAAAAAAAACAAATCGTCGCCCAAGATTTTCTCACCTCCCTCAAAAAAAAGAAATAATAATTAATATCGATAAATATAGAAATCGAAGAAACAAAGATAAGAAAAAGGAAATTTTATCACTTTCACAAACACCGCGGTTATTCACCAAAAAAAAATGTATTTTTTTTGTTTTGTCTTCTTCCACGTTTCAAAATCTATATATTCACACTTTTTCTTTTGGTGGATTTAATTTTTTTTTTTATTTCGAATCTTTGCAACTGTGTATATATATATAGATTCATTCAAAACAAACAAATACAAAAAAATACTTTTCCTCTCGTCTTATGTTTATTCTCTTCCCCAAAATTTTCGAATCATTACTACTACCATCATTTGTACGTACATTGAAAAAGATTTGCTTATATCTCTCTCTCTCCTTTATTTTTCCCTTACTACGTTCCTTCTCTATCTCACTCTTTTATTCCTTGTTTTTGTTATATAGAACTTTACCCAAGACAAGACCCCAACCAAAGGGAAAAAAATGCTTTTTTTTCTCTCTCTCTCGTCGAACCAAAAAGTCTTCTCTCTATCGTCCTTCTTCTCTCTATGTTAACGAGTCGAACACAGCTGGATTTCATACACCTTTAGTAATAAGCAAATGCAGCATGCCTCCAAAAAGTATGTATATTTCCCCTTTATATACTCTCTCTCGCCTCTCTGCCTCTCTCTCGATCTACTATAGCTCATATCCAATCCAAAACATGAAAAAAAGGTTACGGCTCCCAAAAATGGGCTGGAATATCCTTAGCAATTCTGAAGGCCCAAAATCCCAATCCTTCACCTTTTTAAGTCCTTCCGTCCCTCAAATTCCGTCTGAGCCTTTGTAAAATCCCAAAAAAATTTCCTAAGGGTCCCTTTGTCCCTTGGAAGATTCCGAGCACATGATAATTTCCCAAGGCAAACGTCACTTGTGGATGGTGCTAGAACAATCGTATAGATATAGATATACACACGTATATATTCATATATAGTTACAGTATATATAATGATAAAGAGAAATATACCATATAAAGCCGTTCGAAAACTATAACGAGGAGAGCAGATGGGAAAAAGGGGGGAAAAGAAGGGCTATCCCGCAGGTGTTGAACGCAGTCGCGGGCAAAAAAAAAAAAAAAGGAAAAGGGCAGGAAATTCAAAAAAATTAATTTGCTCAAGTTGAAATTAATTTCCCCCCCCCCAAAAAAAAACGTTGCGCAAGGCCAGTATTTTGGGCAAATAAAGACGAAGGGGATGTAGAGAAAAATAAAAGGTATAAAAGTATAAACAACTGCGGCCTTTCCCAGCGTAAAAGGATGGCGAATGTTCCTGGGCTGGTTTTTTTCCAAAAAAAAACTAAATTATCCCCGGTTTCCGCTTCCCCTTTGATTAATTCATTTTATTCCGGGAAAAGATCCCCGCACGATCCAGGCCGGACGTGTCTTGAGAGAATCTGAGCCAGTAGGGCATTTTCACCCGGAAGGGAGGAAATGATCAATTTTTCAACTTTGCAAATGGGATTTTTTTTTTTTTGAATTTTGTATCCATATAGAACATGAAAAGAGGTTGCAGGAGCCTCATTTGTTTTTACTGGGTAAGCACCGGCTTTTACAGCACAAGGGAGTTTCAATTGGAAAAAAACGCATCGTCATCATAACAAAGTGTTTATACATTCTTTTTTTCCCCTATTTTCCCTCCTTTAAAAAAAAACCTAATTAATGGGCTCATAAATACATTGAACGGCATTGTAGTATGGAAAGTGGAATGACAACATTTTTTTCACTTTTCCACACATGTTTATATAACATTGTAATCCACGTGGTTTTCTCCTCCAAATCAACGTGTTCCTTCTCACGTTGTCCGTCAAGTAACTAGGATTAACTGGGTTTTAATGACAACAAAGTGAATAAAGCTTTCCGTCACCGGCTTGACTCATATTCCCCACACAGTATTCCGGGTTTCTTTTATTTTTCAAATTGTATACTATGGATTAACTGGCTATTTCCATGTGCCGGTTTTAAAAGGGATGCACGGTGAAATGACCCTGAAAATCCGGGCTGGATAAATATTAGAAAGAAAGCAAAAGGGTGGGGAAATTAAACAAAGGCCAAGCTACACGTGGCATAAAAAAGAGAAAATTGCGGGAATAAATTGTTATGACGCCCCACACCTTCACGATTTCTATGGGGATCTCAAGTAAGTCTATGGGAAAGGGATGGGAAGGATTTCTATTTACTTTGTATCCATTTTTTTTTTAAATGACCCAGTAAAGAAAATAAAGTGTCACCTTTCCACGCTCTCCACGACACACCTTTCCCTCCCACAGGAGAGAAAGCAATTGGTGGCGGCGGGGAGATTTTTTTTTGTTTTTACCTGGACTCAATCCAGGACTGGAAGGGATTAAAAGGTGTGTGGAAATCCCCCAAAAATGGGAACAAAGAGACGAAAGAAATTGCATTGGATATATAGGGAGACACCGAATTTTTTTGGGGACTTACCCAGCCGGGTCGTTTTTTTCTCTCTTTTTGTATTTATTTTGTGGTATATGGAAAAAGGGGATACGCGGGGGGAAAAAAACATTGGCGGGGCAGAGGGATACATAAGGGATGATTAGAGGCGCCTTGCGCACTCTATGAGAGTCGGAGGGGACGGGATTGAGACGGCCGGACGGAGGATGTAGGTATGAATGGAAAAAAACGGATATAGAAGGATATACCTATATGGAGCGTTTTTTAATTCACCATTATATACCAATGGAACCTTGCGCAAGTCGGCCCTCGACTGGTTGGAAAGCCAATGGGAAGAGCTAAGGCCAAAGAATCGAAACAGATGCCTACCATAGAGAAACACCAGAGCACTACTCCCTTCCCCCAATGATCTGAACGGTACGAGGACGGATGGCAAGTTTTTTTTCGGATTGTTGCAATACGTTGGAATTGGATTGATACGTAGGAAATGCTGCTGCAGAGTTAAAAAATCAGGAAAATTATCACAGGCCGAATTATGAAAGTAACTGGAATTATTTTCAGTTTCCTGTGTTTGTTTAAAGTAGGTAAATTCATTTCTCCAGGGAAAAAACTCATGTCGAATTTTTCGGCCAAACTTCGTCAGTTGATAGCCCCTGGTGTAGGAAATCATAATATTTTTATTCTGTCACTCTGTGACCACCTCAAGGGACACAGCAGCATTTTGAACTTTTTCGCCGTTTTGGCTGAGGCCTGGGGCACAGCTGTTAATCATTGGATTTCGACGAAATTCGGCGAGAGCAGGTAAAACGGAATCATCTCAATGTTCGCCTCGGTTCACCAAACACTGACGCAAAGATTGGGTATTAACGATCAAAAATTACAGTTTCTGGCGAACGGAGGCGAAAATGGAGAAAATAAAAAATAGGATCTAGGCAATTTAGTTTAACATGTTCTCGCCGAGTTTCATGAAAATCAAATTATTAGCGGCCTAAACGGCGAAAGCTTTTGGCGATTTTCCGGCGAACGGAGATCAAAATCCGTAAAATTAAAAAATTGGGTCTAGATCATTCCGAATTTAATTTGGAATTTAATTTAATAATGTTTATGTGCAATGTTTCTAATTTTTACATAATTTATTGTTGTATACATTTTTGCTAATGTTTATATATAATATGTACAATTTTTCTAAGGTTTATATATATTATTTTTATGTACAATTTATCTAATGTTTACATATTATATAATCTTTCTATGCAATTTTTTTGAGTTTATATATATAATTTTTATATTTTAGGGATTTTTTAAATAAATGTAAAAGGTGCGGTTATAGATACAATCCAAGGCATAAACGAAAAGTCACTTTAGCTCCCGAATGCATCTTGAGTACCTTGGATATTACGATTTCGTAAAAAATAAAGCACAAAATGCATTAAAAGCATAATCAATTTTAACAAGCACAATTATTTCAAGCAGCATCATTTTACGAGAATGAATCCTAGAAGTCAATATTTCGAGAAAAATTTGGTTTTACTTTCATAACGGCATGTTTTTGACCAGTCATGCTGCGTAATGCAAAATTTGCGATTGTGTGTAGCCTGTATTGATACTTTTTTCTCTCGTTTTTATTGTGAGTGGAAGTTTCTCAGAACTCCAGAAAATTAAGCTGCTACAAATTCTTTAAAATTTAATTTTTGACCAATTCCAGCAGGTCAATGCAACGTATTTGCCGTCGCGGAATATTCTGTCAACGAGCATACTTGAGAACTCTCCATATCCTTCCCACAAGAATCACTTGGCGGGGGATACTTTCATGTTTGATATAGCCACGTTTGGATACCTTGGAGTCCCTTGGAATACTTTCACATTCTCCATCAAGTTTTACGCGTCTTCGAGCTAGTTTTTTCTTGCAAAATCAAGGTATTAATTGTACCTTGTACTGCTGTTTTTTTTTCGTTTGTTATTGGCATTAATATAACTATTCCTTCTGTAAAAAGTTCGACTTTTTGCAAAATCAGAGTTTGGTAGGTAAATTTATAATTGTTTAAATTGATGTAGCGTTTATTTCGTGGGACAAATGATACCAGATTGCATTATAAGCAAATTTTTAAAAAGATTCCAAAAGTATGTGAACACTTATTCGTATGTTTGATTATTTGAATAAAGTTGGAATCTCGAGTTTAGCTCTCCGGATTTTAGTTTGTATTCATAATTAGGAAAAACAGTTATTTTAATTCGAATTTTAATTTATATTCTTTCGGATGTCATTCCTTGGTAAAAAAAAAAGAGCATAATTGTTAAAAACATAGAAAGCATCATCGGTTTTGGTTAATTTGTGTAGAAAATAAAGGATAAAAAAAGATATAGGTGGGGCGTATATGAGGATGGGAAGTGTAAGTGTGGTTTACATGTTGACTATATTGCTGTGAGGAGACGAACCGTTGGCGTCGTCTGGGCTGACTGGCGACGGGGAAAGAGAGAAAGAGGAGAGCGAGAGGAGGCAGCATATAAACAATGTATTTGGTATAGCTTAAAGGGAAAAAGAAAACGACGCTTTTCAGGCAGAGCTTTTAGTAGCCAAAGGCAAGCGTGACGGCTGCTTGAGCATTTTAGGCGTGTGTCTGTGTGTATTTTTTGTTGGTGTGTTGAGAAGTGTGTGTGTTCCTGAGACTTGTCGGTATATACGCTTTTCCATTCGGTTGTTGCCTGCTCAGGTTGAAGGTTCGGGGTAGCCATCTTTTTGCAGGCTACAAAAGGAGGTTTCAAGTCAAAAAGTTGCACAATTTTTTCATACTTTTGGACGAAAATATTAATCCTAAGAATATAGTTACTTTTTGAAACCAAGAAATCAATTTAACTGACGAATACCTATTACTATAGTATATACTTTTTCATAACTTTGATTGATTGATATCTTTATCACAAAGAGAATGTCACGACATCGGGATTGGGATCTGCAGTGTAAAGTTTACGTGGGCAATTTGGGAAACAACGCGTCGAAAAATGAATTGGAGTCGGCTTTCAGCAAGTATGGACCGTTGAAAAATGTTTGGGTGGCCCGAAATCCACCAGGATTTGCTTTCATTGAATTTGAGGATCCACGAGATGCGGAAGATGCAGTTCGGCATTTGGATGGAACGTAAGAGAAAGTTCATTCATTACAGTAATTACCGGATTCAACCCATAGTTGGTGTGACCCGAGTACAAGTAACTAGTATTTTTTTTTGTTTTGTTTTCACCAGTCGTAGCGGAAATGATGACTATCATTTTTATTCATGTATTTTGTTTACGGCTCTTGTTGTTATTAGTACCTGTGAACATGAGTGGTAGCAGCGGAGAAAATATTACGACAATTTGATTTTTTTTGGAGTAGATTTTTCCCGGCTAAACTGTTCAAAGGGATTACTGGTCGTGATAATTGATAAACAACAGTGTAGAAAGTTCGCTGATCCAGCAGATTTGAATACAAGATTGTGATTTTAAACTAATTACTTGATTTTGAATTGATGGTACAGGAGAATGTGTGGAGTCCGCGTGAGAGTGGAAATGTCAACCGGGAGAAGTCGTGGCCGTGGTGGTGGTGGGGGTCCTCCGAGACGTCACTATCGCAGGTATGTAAGCGTAAAAATGCAGGTGAAACGCGAGCAGTTCAGGTTCCTTCTTCCCTCTTTGATTGTTGATGTGTATAATTTATTAGAGACAAGCACATCTTCTACTACCACCTACTTCTACTGCCTCTTCGAACCCAACAGATCCACTTCAGGGTAGAATTTCTAGAAACCCACTACACGAACTTGGCTGATCTAGATGAGCCCTGTGACCGTGTGGTGGGTTGTACGCTAACCATCAACAACCAACCATCCATACATTCATCCGCCCGCCCGTTCGCCTACATAGATGTGTCATATTTCTCCGATCAGAATTCATGTGATGTGCTTTCTTTTTGTGGGCTATCATTTTACTCTGCGGGTATCTTGTCCTTAAACAATGCCTCATGTTCTACTCTCTCAAATACAGCCGTTCGAGATCTCCGAGGCGTCGATTCTCCAGAAGTCGCTCTCGCTCCCGAAGCCGGTCTCGTCCTCGACGATCCAGGTCGGACTCGAGGGAACGTCGATAATTGCCATCGGCCATCGACTTCAAAGCAACACTATTCCTTTTATTTGCACTCAGTTTTCAAAATCATTTGTTTATTTAGTTTAACCACTAGTTATTTATTTGACACATTTATAATTCTGTTTATGTTAATAATAACTCAAGTTAATTTTGAAAGACTAAAATCATCCACAAATAATTTCAAGAGGAATATCAGCCGAACAGTTTTGTGTCTACCATTTGAAATAAGTTTTTTATGTGCGTCTTTGTCTCATTGGTATTGGAGTTGTATCTGCAAATATGGTAAAACACATAATGCAAATAAAAAACACTTTCTCTTTAGTACAGGTTTTAAAAAAGTTCGCCAACCGCGGCAGAATAAACTTCTAATTGCATTTTGATTTACCTTCCCAAGAATAAATGGAAACTGGCCAACACTGCGTTGGAAAGTCTACGATTCCTAATGTACTCCTGAAGGCTCGAGATCGTTTTTGTTGGGATTTTATCAACAGCATTTCCCTTGGAATCCTCCACCTATACAACAGATCAACCATCAGCATCTATCTCCCCTTTACCGTTGCACTACATGATTGAAGCATCAATAGCACCGTTCTACATGCATCAACCACAGTTTAAGGAAATACGCCTAGCTACCGGAGATGTGACTTCACACACTCACCCTTGCATCAGTAAACTAAAACCAACAGCTAATAGCATGAGGCCTGACTACAACTACCCCATAGACAAACACCAAGCTGAACGAAAAAATTTTCAACTAAAGCAGCTGGATGTTCGTAATACTAGCCCACAAGTTAAAAACACTTACCTGTATTAATCCAAGTCTCTGGAGAACATGAGTTGCAAAAAAGTTGTCACCAACAACCTGATCCAAAAGACACATAAAGCAATCGTCGGATTCCGGGTGCTGAAACCCGCTTACGGCAAAAGCCAGCTTTATGCAAAGACCGGCGAATGATTCCCCGTACTCACTCTAAAAACAGACAAACCACAATATTTTTAGGACACCTTATAAAAAACTGAATGGTGTCTCGCTAAAATCAAGAACGTACACCTGCAAATAATTTTACGAGTGGACATTAATTTACCAAATCTGTGGCAGGATTAAGATAATCGCGCAATCGTTGTTTTGGATCCGGTGAAAGTCTAGTGAAATTTTCAATAGTTGGTTCCACCAAAAACTGGCGTACATCTTCGTCTTCCAACGTGGTATGATACACGGAACCATTTGTTTCTTCAAGGTTGGACTCACCGCCTTCTTCGTTATCACTGTCACTGTCTTCCGCACTATGTATTAGCAAAAGTACATTCAAACAGAAATACTCAATTCTAAAGCTAGAACGACTTTCTACGGTGAAAGGTGAAAGTAAATGTATGAACTAGGCAATAATGAAACCAGTAGGGACGCTTCACAGACGTTGACTTTAAAACAAGTGTACTTAACTGTGTCTTAGATGTGAGAGAATATTTCCGTGCATTTAATTTATCGCATAATAGTAAGGACTGTGCCAATTCCTTCGAAAGTTTAAAGTTTTAACTACAAAAGTCTCGTTATTCTATACACTTATCTCTCACACCCTCCCAATCAAACTCAGCTAATAAAAACAATAAAAGGAGGTATTTACACGCAATAAGAACTTAGTAGAAAAAACAAATCTGATGGAAAATATAAGAAACTGAGAAACACGGCCTTTCACCATAATATAACTACAGGTAGCAGGACTTTCTCCATATTGCAACAAGCAATTGCACATCAATTGGTTCAACAAATCGTCTCGTATTAAAAAAAAGTCGACATCAGTCAACTGAGAAAAGTAGATACATACTTACTTACGAAGAGAAACAAGAAAGTGGTGTAGATTTACTACTTACTCAACAAGAACTTTAGGTTTCGAGCCAGAGCTGCCAATGATTTTCAGTGCGTCGTCAGCAGTACGGCTGGAAAACTCATTCCCTCTTAAATTAACTTCTCGTAATTTCGGTAACTTGCTGAGAACATTTGCGGCCAGGATACCACCTTCATCATCAATGTCATTAGATTCAAAGCTCACTTTCTCCAAGCTTCTGCATTCCATGAGGGCATTGCTTAATGAACGGATTCCTTCCATTTTTATAAGACAGTCTCCCAAATTCAGTTCTCTTAATCTTGGCAGACATCGAATGCATTCTGCTAAATTAGGGCATCCAGATGGAGTAATAGTGTTATCGTTCAAGTTCAACACTTTTAACTGTGGATTCTCTCGTAATGACTCAGTCAAAGCATTTATTCCTGGGGTGTAGATTCCATTTTGTGGCATATGAACTTCCTCTAATGATTTGACTTCCTAAAAATTCAAGACAAATACGCATAGCCAATAGAAAGATTAGACATTACTTTTTCGAAAGCTGGGCCTTACGAATTGTACCAAAAAAAGTTATTGGGTCTGAATCTGTCAGATTTTCAGACTGGCTTTATTTTGTATAAAAACAGCTTTCTTTCAACGTGTAAAAGGTGCGTCATACTGTCCTTGATCATTGCAATATACAGACAAAACCTACAACGATACCAGGAATACGTCAAAGCACGTGGGCATTTCCTCTGCCTTATCAGACAAGCATACGGTCAAGACAGTTACAAGTAGAATCACTCAAAAAATCCAAATAGCCGTAAATAATAAATGATTACTTAAATTACTTTATGCAAATTTTCGTTTATGCAAGTGTTCAGCGAACACTCAATAATACAGCTCGGCTGACCAATCCCAGTGCCTCATGCGAGCTGAAACATGTAGCCTATAAAAACCATGTCAACATAGATGTCAACAGAAGGCTGGTGTGGGTTAAATCGCTTTGTAGCTATAGTCTTACATACAATAAAAATTTGACAGCTGTCAATAAATATTTCCCGGTTTCAAATTTGAAGTTCAAATAAAAAAAAAATGAAAAAATGTGACGGGTCAGCCCGTAAGCCGATTTCCGTTTGCTAAGGTAGCGGTGACTCGAAGGAAAATTTGCATAAAGTAATCATCTGTTTAACTGCTACTTGGGCTTTCTGCATGATTCTACTTGTATGTTCGTAAATAATTTTGCGAACAGAAATACATATACGAATGAAATAAAATGTTCATGTAGCACAAACAAACATAAACCTTATCATACCGCTGTATTATGAATTAAGAGCGTTTCATACAAAAATGAGGTGTAAGGCTAAATTAAATCATTCGACTGCAAGCTTCACACCTACTAACTACTGAAATGTAAATGGAAATACCTTAAAAAATTCTGATAGAGCTATTGCTGCTTTGTTTTCAATACGGCTTCGTCCACATATAAAAATCTTCAACTGAAACACTTGTCCTCCCTCCTCCAAACTCTTTCTGTAGCATCCAAGAAGTGCCTCTGCTAGCATCTGTACGATTCAAAGCAATATTATGTTGAATAATTTCTTGAACTTCCATTTACTGAATAATCCCAGAAGTAAACAGTACAAGAATAAATCTCTTACCGTACCACCATCTGGACCCCAACCGTTGTTGTTGAAAATTAATTCTCTCAATGTAAAACTACTTCTTGATTTGAAAAACGGAGCAAGACCCGGCATACCTACAGGTCCTATGGCATTATCACTTAAATCTAAGCACGTGAGATGAGCTCCAGCAAGATCGACACCACCCAGCAAGTATCCCTGTACAAAAGCATTAAGTAAGGCTATGAGTGTTCCACTATTTCAAGCATGAAAAACAATTTCCAAAAATGAACAGCAAAATTCCTACCAGGGCTAATGGAATTTCAGATTTCATACGACCCGTAAACAAATCCTTCCACAAAGCAGCTTCAAGTTCTGGCTTGCCCTCCAAGGCTTTTCCAATTTCTTTCCCGGCTTCAACCCCAAGCGTGTTGCCCTCCAGTTCCAAATACAAAAGGGGCTTGTGATTCTTGATCATATCAACCAACACCTCAGCTGAAAATTAAATTCACTGTAAGAATAAATGTCCTCAACGTTGTACTTGAACTACTGAATTCGGAATCAATGGCCTTACCATCTTTCGACGTGTTTAAGTTGAATCCACTTCCCCTAATGGACACCCCGGATGCGGGATCCAACAGGGAATTGTGCCACAGACGAAATTGAAGGACTTCTAAATCACCCAGTGCCATGTCTCCAAACCAAAGATTGTGCTGACTCTGATATGCCGATACTGGTATCATTTTCAACCATTAAGTAATGTAATTAAATTTTACTATTCACTTAAATTCCGTGGAAATAGAAGACAGACGGTGTAGTTCCCGCGTTACAGGTGTCACCAAAACGCCTACACAAGGTATCACTACCCGACTCTCAGCTATCCTTCACATCCGTATTACAGAGCGTAGTGTATAGTTAGTAAGCAGGAAGAAGAAACAGACACAAAAAGAGAAAGACACTAAACATTAAAGAGTTATTAGTTCAACATTGGTTGGAACAACGATGTATATTTAGTGAAAGTCGCGGACCCGCACCAATCCATACAAGCTATAATTTCCGGTTGTTTTTAAAAACCAAAGACCAAAAGTCATACGAGAATGATGAAAGATCTATTACCTTCTTCTGGAACCTTTAAAATGCGGAACAGTACACTTCTGACGGGGCACGTGTTGCTCTCAAAATCGAAAGGAGAAAGCTCGCTTTTCCGTTGCCGCAAATAAATGTCCCAAAATGTCCGAGAGTCCTTTGTCCTGTAAAACCGTCGGAAGTCGCAACAATCGTAGTATGTATTACACATGCAATGAAATGCACGCACCGTTAATTTAATACATTCAGCAGAAACACAATGTACAAAAAAAAAAGAAGAAAGACCGGCACCGAGGAAAAGCTGTCAGTGGAACTCCTTGCGTATGCCGCACAATCCACAATAAACAAACAAAAATCACATTTAAGTATGGAAATCCATGAAAAAGAAAGGACGGCATATATAAGAATATCATCGAGCACTCTTTTTTTTTGTGGATGAAATGATACCGAAGAAAATACGACAGCTGTATTTTTTTGGAGCGGATACTTTTGTACCCCGCCAAAACGTTCACAAGGTATTCCTGAGGCCTGTAGCAGTTCGATGGACTGGTGACAAATGAGAAAGATGAGAGAACCTTGGCTCGTATCTTTAAAGTCCCTCAGAATGTTTACGCCAGAGAAAAGAGAAACAGAGAAAGTCCCACTTTTATTTTCAATTTTAATAAATAGGTGAAAACAAGCTCAAACTCAACCGTAATTTACAGGAGGAAATTATCTACAGGTTAAATCAAAGTACAAGGAAGCACAAGTACCAAGGGCCACATGTGACATTTGAGTACCCTTTTTTTTAAAGTAAAACCTTGTAAAATTGTAAGGGATAAAACACGAGAGTTAGGTATAGACCCATATATAAGTGCGTAGCAGTGGAGCAGTGTATAAAATGAGCGAAGAGACAATGTATATTGGAGGTGGAAGTCCTATTAGTATTAGAAATAAATAAAAGAAACAAACAAAAAGGCTTGTTAACCTACAACCAGTGGGTTGAGGGCAAAGGTCACAAGTGAAAAGATACCTGCAGCGTGTTGAACGTATACGCACTGCAAAACATGAAAGAGGCTTTCCGTTAAATTGGGGATCACACGCACAATTGGTGAGTTCATATTTTGATTTATTGGTCAATTATTATTATCGTAAGTTAGTTCGTGACGGTTTGTGTTGGGTGAATTTGATTTGTTTTGAAACCACCGTTTATACGATCCTGCATGCATGTATTATTAGTACCAATGTCATACGATAAGATAAATGCGGTTTTATGCTGTTTGGTTTGTGTAAACGGTTGCGTGTATTTTATAGTTCTGTTGGATTGAGATAAGCCATTTGTTTAATAGAATGGCAATGGGTGAAAGTTGTGATGGAATGGAAATTAAACATATGTATTTTTATCTTTATTGTTGTGTATAGATCCTAGATTTTGGAATCATGGTACCGGCGGCAGCAACCAGTGCGTGCAAACACTGTATTTTAAAGCTCTTAATCGAAGGATGAACAACGGTACAGAGTAATGGGTTGCATTGGAAGTCGACTAGCTACAATTGCTTCAAGCTCCGGGCATATACGACGCAGCCGTCCGAATGTTTTCTCAGTTCTCAATGTGGATGAGATGGGCCGTCATCTCCAGCCTGGCAAGTTGGAAGTCACCGACACAGATTTACTGCTGTACATTAGCGGGAAATTAGCCATGACTTGGCCGCTACGTTGTTTGCGTCGTTATGGGTATGATGAAGACTTATTTTCCTTTGAGTCAGGAAGACGCTGTCCGTCCGGGCCAGGGATTTATGCTTTTAGATGTCATCGAGCACAATCTTTGTTTAATTTGCTCCAAGCGAAAATCCAAGGAAATCCTACATCCTTGCCTGCCGCTCCAACAACGCCGATAACTCCCACGTTTCAGCCTGGTAGCACAAGTCCTACTTTTGATTATGTTAATATCGTTGGTAATCAGGCGAGTCGTGGAGCTGCCAGTCCTACGGATCATCCAGGTGATAATATGAGTCATTCTCACACAGAAGTTAGCATCCACCGGCCTAAAACGTCACCTGAAACCAGCCATCCACTTTATATCAACGTAGAGGATCATCTCCCTCAACAAAGTACTAGTAGAAACGTTCCTAGAGTCCAAACTAGTAGCCAAACCACACCTACAACTCGACTGAATTATACTGCAGGCAACAGCTCATCTGTCCTTAGTTCTGGAAATCCTTGTGGTGCTGAGAATTTAGGTACTAATTCCATGTATTACTCAAATATGGATTGTTCCCTTATGTCAACGACGATACAGACCACAACTGCGTCGTCTACTGTCGTCAACGATGGCAGTGTTTCTGCTGCTGAAGTAAACTACGCTGAACTGGACCTTGAAACTGACTCAAGAATTACTACTATGAATACTACTGTTGTTGCGTTCAATTCAGTGTCCAAGGTCTCAAATCCGAAAAAGTTAAGACTGAATGCCATGGGCAGTAGCTTGGGTGACGACCGGTTTCGTTCAAAAACGAAGTCGCACATTGAAGCACAGGATGACTCTGTTTTTCTCAGTCCTGAAGTCGGAAGTAGTAACCCGGATGATATGGGTGGAAATGGTAGTGCTCCAGGGGACGGATATGCAACTATTGATTTTGACCGAACTGCAGCTCTCAGTGCCGTCACAAGAACCAAAATCAAATTAGACTGCAATGAAGAAAACGGAACTGGAATACGGAAACAGCGTCATAATTCAACTGCTCTCTAAAGATGTGATTAGGCTTTTTAAGTAAATGAATAGTTACTCGTCATGGAGCTCATAATTGACTGAGGGATTTTAAATTCTAGTGAAGACATGACAAAGATCTCTTTAGTGCTTTAACTTTTAACCTTAACCAGTGTACCAACTTTGCGCAAGTGTCCTCTCATGGTTTATTGTGTGTATTGTGGGAAAAAATCATTTGTTTAGCCTTTCAGTGTTTACCTTTTAAACGAAATTAGCGATTATTGTGAAAAGGAAAATATGTATGTATATTTTAATTTTTTTAAGTGTTTGGTCTCACGCAACTACAGTCAATGGTTTATTCGTATATTCTTTTACGTATCAACCTGTCAAACCCCATTTATTTGCCAACAGAGGGTACGAAGGAAAATGTACCGGTATGTCATGTCTCAAAGCAAAGCTAGCTTTATTGTAAGAATGCATGTCTCAACGAATTGCGATGTATCTTAAGCTCTCCGTACAAAAAAATTATCTGCAATTAGAAACATAAATAAATTTAGAACTAAAATTATAGTTTCTTAATGTATAAGAAATAGATATTACTTTCGAGAACTATACTAGAACTTGAGCTTCTTTCTGACGTTAAAGCTAAGGGGGAAATGTACCTTCTGTAGATGAAACAACTAAATGTATTTAATGCCAAATATGTAAATGCGTGCGAGAGTGCGTCAAGACAATGTTATACTGATATTGTAGAGAAGAAGTAAAACAAAAAGCAAGTATGATTGTCGTAGATTTTTTTTTCCTTTTTGCCAAGTCTAACTTAATTAGCATTTCCCATTTACGTATACTGTGACTTTCAGCAATTGTAAAATGTTTGGAAAGTTTTCTAGTCAAAGGCCTAATTGTGTTTTTTAGTGAAGGCCTGGAGGAAGACGATCTCAGGTAGTGGCTCCTGCAATTCCTTTTCCATGCCTGCCTTGTTTGCAATCTATATACTGCACCAAAATTTGCAAAAGTTGAAATAAAAGTATCTGTTGTAGTGAACACCCGGGAAAACGTGGTACACCATTTTCATATTTTGTTGCACATAATTTACTTGAATACAGAAAAAGATCAGTAAACGTTTCTCATAGCCTTTTCTGCTTTCGTTGCATTATTATTCTAGTTTTTTTTACATTTTTTAATTATACTTTACACAAATTCTATACAGTTCAGTACTCTATTCTATTAATTATGGACTTCATACGTAGACGGTAACCAGCAATTAGGAGAATTTATGTGGTGCCTTTAAGAGATTAAATCCAAGTAAAACAACAATGTTAATGGTGAGGATTTTGCCCTGGAGTATCCTTTTTATATTAGATATTTCCTTTCTTGAGTTTCGACGTCTGATGGTTAATTTACATGGGTATGTGAAAAATGAGCATCGTGTACCAGGATTGAAGGGAATAACGTACCTAATAGGCAAAGAAAAGAAAATACATATATTATATTCTTTCGTGTAAGTGCAATCCAGTAATATTTTGGAGTGTAACCCTATACCCTTTTAAAACAAAATAAAGCAGGAGCAGGATTGATGCAAGTTGACGTACACATTTATGTATGAAACGTGTGCATTAAAATGTTTGATTTTTTAATTCATACATATCGACTCAAGCCAAGTCAAAGCCACAGGCAATGCGTAGTAAAACCGATACTTTTTTACACTTTTTCTTACTCATGTCATACATTTATTCATGTAAGGAACGTACTAATTGAGTACTTACATGCATAATCAAGCATGACTTCATTTCGTCTTATATGGATCAAACCAAAAACTCCGCATAAAATAGATTGCCTTTAATACTTGAAATCTCTATTTCTACTATTACTGTACCATGTGAGAGGAAGAAATGACTTGAAAAGTTGTAAATCATACAATATGGAAGGACCAAAATTTGACTTCAAAAACATCACGATTTATTTGCCACTTAGCTTTCGAGATGGGTATAGAAAAGAAAACTCTTCAAGTTGTGTCTTTCCAAACTCAGCATTATTAAATTTAAACTCGAATACATTTCCCATGTCCCAGTACTATACGACTGGGCAAGATACCAATTCTTGTAAAGGTGTGCGTTTTGCTGAAATTACCAGGACTGGATTTTTTTTCTGTAGAAAGAGTGTTTTATACCCACAAAGGACCGGAGGAAAAACAACCTTACACCATTTTGAGTCACAATTATTGAGTATTTTTTATTTCATAATCACATAAATGTCCAACTCGAATAAAATATGTATGGGTTTACGCCATACATGTGGAATTTGTGGACTTCGAATTCATTGATTGAGCATGGAGCTCAGGTGTTGTTGTACGGCTGCCAATTAAATGAGTACCTATTACGTGTGTGTGCTCCTGGTATTCTCATTGTGCCCCGAACTACTCATGTCTTTATTCGGCGTGTGAATTGTGTGAGCATTAGTCCTAGTCTGGTTCAAGGCACTAAATCTCACGGATCACCATCATATGCTTTAGGTGATTAAATGTGGAAATAATTGTCATTGCAGAAAATATATTTGTAAAAAACGTCTCTTTTAAAAAAATGTTTGACATACGCAACGCAAATACCGTGTTTCGAGACGAAAGAAATCGTGCACAAAATGTCTGGGTACTCTCAGTGTTTTCTAAGCCACAAGTAGCACCTGTACATGGCAAGGGAAAAAATGACGCTATTTGGAAATCCGATGTTGCAGAATCCTGGAATTACCATCCATATGCTAAGTTATTGTTTTTGCTCAAAAGACTCAGTCGCGGCAGATTTCTGATCCGCCGGAATGCCGCTGTGTATATGCATAAAGGATCAGCCCATGATTTTTACTTACATATAACCTTTTGCTGCAGAAAATGTCTGCACTAAATAATCTCATTCAAGTCCTGTTTGTCCACAATGTGGGCGTGGGGTGTGAGCACTATACAAGTGTCAGTCACTATAAACCTCCAAGCGCTAGTAACAATACACCAATGCAACTTACTTCTTGTTTATAGTGTATAAAAGGGCCTACACGATTGAAATCATGTGAAATCATTTTTTTTTTACCCCGTTTTTTTTTTTGCAACAGATCGAAGCGTCTGCGTCAGTATTCGTTGTTTTTGAAGCAGATTCTTGTCTTAAGCAGTGATTACGTAGATCCCTGTTTTTCCTCCATCTCTCTCAAGATCTGTGTGTATAGCTATGTGAGGGAGTAGAAAAACACGAGGAATTCATCCCGAGAGCCGGACTCGAGATGAGTCGGCTGGTCAAAAAAAAATATCGGAAGAAGGAGGAAGAGCAATCGATGGAATTCCAAAATAGATTACATAAAAAAAACGACAACTTACAGGTTTGACGCTTTGAAAAGGAGAGCTGTTACATTCGTAGGTAGCATGAGAGGATCCTTATCTTGATGTAATATTCAATCATTAAATTCTATTCCTTGTTTGTGTTTGCTTCATTTAATCATTCATCAATTTTCTCTCTCCCTTTTATCCTCCCATTAGTAGTCGATTGGGACACAGATTTCCGAAGGCGCAAGGATGTGATAGGGACAAGGGCAAAAGAAATCGATATATGTATATATATGTGTAGGTGTAAGCCTTTTTGGAAGACGCTTTTTTTTATTACTATTAGTATAACATTCCGTATTGAAACTATTACATTGTTCTTTGATAGTCTCCAGAGCATGTGTTTACATTGGGAATCGTACCGCTTGGATGCTTTATGCTCTGTGTGCGAGGGGGTGAAAGAGGTTATTTTGATTTTTTTTCGCTTCCCCTTGCCACCGACTCACTCTCGTCTATTTTTCCATTCATCATGTCCCTTTTGACTTATGATAAACAAAGAGACAGCATGCCGAGTTGCAAGGGACTACATAGTAGTGTGTACAGTATATAATCATTTAATATTAAAGGCCTTTGAGTATTACAGCCAGGCATTTGATATTAAATCCCCATTAAATCTGATTACATATGCACTCCACAACTCCCCATGAGCTCCCCAAATATCAAGTGTTAAGTATACATATTTACGTCGAGGAAAGGGTTAATGCGATTATTGATGATTGGGGAAAAGGAAAAGGAGTAGTATAATATTGGCTTCTTTTGGCTCGGATCAAAACAAATGCGTGGTACGTTAGAAGCTATCAATAAATGTTTATCGCAACAATAATAATAATAAAGGCGACCATCCTAGGTAAGCCCCCGTCATTTATTCTCACGAGGAAGGTATTTATTTATCAATTTAAACTTCACCTTTGTTCCTTCTCCCCTTTCTTCTTATTATTGGTCATGTCCCGTTTGTATCAGCTCAGGGATAGTCGTGTGAATAAGTCTTAGGTTTAAGTATACCGTATCAATAGGGCTCCCTGCTCATCATTGCGTGTGTAAACACTATTGTATGACATGAATTGGAGCTAATATTGCAATAATTTCCAAATGGAAAGGCACATCCCCGCATGTTCTTATTATAATCCATATTATATTCATACTTCCATGTTTGAATGCACTGACTGACGACGGAAGGGAGGGAGGAGGTGAAAGAAATACATATTATTGACTCTCCAGTTTCCTTTTAGCTTTTAGGAAAGGATTCCGAGAAAAATTAGGGTTGGTTTTTTTGAGGAAGATATGCATATATTATGTAATACATATGAGACATTTGTACGACTCACCTTGTTTGAGAAAATGCTTCAGGACTTTATCCAAGTACTTTTTTATCCTTTGCTGGGGTTGGGATTTAAATGTAAGTAGAATTCATGCAGCGAGACAAAAGATATGAATTCACCAGCCCCCACCAGTCTTTGATTGACTATAGCCAATCCAAATTCAATCTTCGATATAACAAAGATTTGCCCACGCACCGTAAAGCAATTGAAATTCCTTATTCAAATCAATGATTTTCTTCAGCTTTCAAAACCTTTCCCTTTCTTTCTCCTTTTCTTTCTTCTTCTCTTCCCTGCCTACATGGCATATACCTGGCTTTTTTTTTTATTCTCAAAGTCATAAGCTCCACACAGCATTGTTGTGGCAAAGCTAATCCTGTAAGCGTGGTGTCTTTTGCCTTCAGTGGTTAATTTGTGTTTTTCTATTACACTACAGAGTACATACGAAACAACTTTCTACTCCACATTGCAATTATCGTATACCTTCAGTTAATTGCATAAAGCCTCTGAAATCTCAATCCTATTCACTTGTAACACTGATTACTTAATTTTCATTAATTAACCTGTCCAGTAAGCAGATTCCTGCAGGAATGCACCCAAATTTACAATTTTGCATTAACTTTGCGTGGCAAGCTGTTGGTAATTTGGTAATGACTGAATCAAATATTTTCCTTTCCGTAGAATTACTATAGTCCAAATGCCGTCATCCAAGATGGGTGGGAAGGGGAATATATCACAAACAATAAATTCATTTCCAAAATAAGCGAAGACAGCCTCCGTGGAATTCTCTGGCATGGTTCACTCAAGGGACGCATGTAAATTGCCCATTCGTGAAAGCATTAGTATCAGCTTTTTTTCATGCTTCAAGTGGACGGAGATGCGAAGGGGGAATGAGATGACAGCAATAATAATAGCAAACCTTTTATGTGTGGCCTCTGTGTGATGGACTCAAACTGTATTGTTTAAAGGTTGCTGTCGATCAATCAACAATAATTTAACCATAAACAAGTTATTAACTTGAGTTTACAATTTTAAAGCACAACGACATGAGTACAAGCACTTTGAGGGAAGATCAAACTGCTCCTTTACTCTGCAATTTGGTCCATTTACAAGATCTATTGCTTGATATACAGAGGAGGCCGTGAGGCTCTGTTATTTTCTCTTTATGTCTCATAATGAAAATCAAGAAGGAGAGAGAGAGAGAGAGAGGTGAGCAAGAAAAATGCCCACGTAAAAATATCTGAAGCATGAATCTAAATCTGCTACTTTGCAGGAGGCATATTTCATTTCTACTTATTTACCCGTTGATGTGTTTTAGTTTAGCCATCGATCAACATGGCAATATGTGTGCAACATAAAACGCCTGCAATCTTTTTGCGACAAAATGAGTGCTCGCCCGTGTATGTGACTAGCATATTATGCCTCCTCAATATTTTGGTAGGCACACATGTGGACGACACCGTATGCTCTGTATGTGGCATGGAGAGTTCATGAGAATCTCGATGCTGTATTCAAACTGGGAGATTTTCTCCTGAACTGCTCTTGTCAAGTGAAAAATAAGAACCTTTTTTCTTACCCCTTTCCAAATCTCTTTTTGAAAAAAAAACTCCTTTGCAAGGGGGACATGCATCATCTACGGCTATCTCCACAACCACTTAACCTATGGTGGAGGTACACCTGATCCTTAAAGAACGCTCTTTATACGACTCCATCAAGCTCACAGCCAGCCTCTGCTAATCATTCTTCTTCCTCCTTGAAGAAGAAGAAGAAGGAGTAGAAAAAAATAGTATACACATATACATGAGTAACTTTAGCCCTCTCTTTCATTCACATGTCCACATTCAAAGGAATGAGGCACGCCAGAGCAATCAAAAGTCTTTGTTTCTGTCTCGTGTCCAACAAAAAACTCTCATCTCATCTTCCTCCCAGTTGTGCACACAAAACACTCTTCACTGCAACAATCAAAGGTGGTAAAATTTTTGAGACAAGTCTTTTTTTAAAAACACTTCTTTTTATTTCTCCGTCCAAGTACTGTTGTACATGCAGAAATCCTCATTTCTGTCATTCTTCCCGTGACTTTGCTATTCTCCCTCTCGCGGACGGAAGTCGGTGGCTTGGGACTTCTGCGGAGAAAATTGATTTCTCCGGAAGGATCCCTCCGCGTACATCTTATAATACGTTTTTCGCACGTAAATGTGTGTACATGTAGGCTTAGAGACAGTGACAAAGTAAATAAAATTGTGAGTACTCAAAAATTTTCTTTTCAAGGTGCAACAAGTCAAGCAACGAGACATAAATAATTTACGAATCTCCGAGTTAAACACTTTTTAGGAACTACGGTCGCATTTTAGTGCATATGTGGAAGTTGACATGAGCTGTGGTGATTTTAAAAAGTTTGGAATTCTCTAATCAGTGGTAATAGTCCATAATTTACCTTCTTGCCCTGTTATCGGATGCAAAGAATTCCTGGATCCTTTTGAGTGGTGAAGTACAACGTTGTGCTGCCTTTGAATGGTGCTTGATTATCGTGGCCATTCCATAACATGAAACCAGTTGTTGCTCATGGGATATATTCCCAATGACAAAGAGTGCAACTACTTAAGTGGGGATTATTTCCGATAGTGACAAAATTTACGTGACCATGACCGGAAGAAAATTGTCTTCGTATAAATTGTTATTCCCGTAAATTTTGTACAAAAATCACGTGTGCTACGGTCGTCAATATTTTTTTAAAGGAAATACTGAATCCCAACACTTTATCCAGCAAATGCATGTTAGTGTGTTCTGCAATTTCCTCTACTAGTAATGGACTTTAATTCTTTGGTTTAACAAAGCAACTATTGCTGACAATTTTCACGTTTTAGCCGTCATTATTGATTTCTCTGAATTTATCTGACTGAACATATACATGAGTGCATATATTGGACAATGGTAATGGAAGTTGGCTAAACAAATGTTACATTTCAAGTGGATTAATTCTATCAAAATGTGTCTGAAAAGTTTGGTGACAATTAATTTGCATTAGCCTGAATGTAACTTCGTATTTACCAGCCCTATTTTTTCCCCGGTAGAGGGGTCCGACAAGATTGGGCAGTGAATGATGACAAAAAACTTTCTCTTCGAGATTATTCAGTGTAAGGGACATACGTAAGGGATACGCGTTTGCTCCACCAATTATCACATCTCTTGGGGTATCAAGAAGAAAAAAGGAGCATATTTCGACAACAGTTTGATTAATATGGTAAGGCAATTTTGATTTTGTGTTCTATCTTGCTCTGGCAAACTTTGAAAAAATTATTATGTTTGTATATGGAATGAGGAAATGATCTGATGGTATAATTTCAAGTAATTACGATCTAACCCAAAACGTAACTTAGGAACTCTCAATTTTGACCATTTACGCTATTTGCCCCGTGTGTATAGAGATCGCTTGGAGAAATTAGTCATTACGCTATTAATCCATTTGATCCTCGAGTCAGCTTTTCCACGGTCTTTTAATCCCTTCCCAGGTGATGAAATTTTGATTGCCTTATTAAGGTATTTCACGGAAAACTTGTTCCACTGATTTAAAACGTGGTAATCAATATAAGAAGAATGTAGATGATAGCGGTGAAACTGTGTAAATTGCATTTGAAGAAGCATTCAGTGATGATAAGTATTTAAGAATGCAAAATACAAACTTTGTCAGGAAATCTTATCTCCCTTTTCAAACATTGAGGTTGTGTACAGCCTCTAAGTCCATGTATGTGGGTGCAAAGAGAAAAAAAAATCCTCGATAATATCTTGTTGCCAACAATTATTTCCACATGGTTTCAAAGGTGCTAATGAAATTAAATTGTCACACCTTCACGTCTCCCCCTGTAGGAAATTATTAACCGTCAATGGAAAGGATTTTAATTATTTTGTTCCCCACACCAAGCACACCACTTGAGACCTCGATGAAGTGTGGTGTGCCAAATTATCAAGTGGTATGTAGAATGTAGTGGCACATGTCTCCTCTCTCCACCTGCCCAGGACACCCACGCTTCTCAAGGGATGAACGGGAGGGAGACGGAGCAAGCTTTATTAGCACTCGTAATTTATCGCCTCCTAAAATATTGTTTCCCTCTTCCCACCATTTAATACGCGAGACAATGTGGCAGGATAAACGATGAAGGAAAGGCAAGTGACAGGTAGGGAAAAGTTCCCCTCTAATTAATATAAGCGAAGGTTTTAGCAAAAAGTCAGTTCGTAATACACACATTAAGCATGCCCACCAATTTCCTCTTGTTAAACAAAAGGATTTTTACTCTTTTATAGCTTTCACACTGAACTTTCCTGCTTTCTCGGATTTAAAGCTCGTACTAGAAAATTAAATATGAATATTTTTTATTATTGTCGTTACGTAACTACGAAATTAATTCGTCCAATCCGTGTAAAATCATTTAATCAATCATATTTCATAGAATATGCATATTTGTAGAATCTGAAAGCCTTGAATTTGAGGAATAGGAGCACTGTTGTACACCTTAAGAAAATTTCCCCACCTTCATTTTTACATCGGCCATAAGTATCTATATTTTTCTCCGTGCTTTCAGATAATAACTTTCACACGGTAATGATTAAGCCCAAGAAAAATGGTGTGCATGAATGCTCGGATTCCGACTACAATTTCTACTATAATGAGGCAAATATGAGAATCCAACAATTTTGAACGTAAAAAGAAACTTGTATAAATTGAGGTGACGCAAGAACTCATGCAAGTATAAGGATAATGAGATGAACAGGAGAATGTGATGAGCCTGAATGTGTATAGGCACGAGGAAGTTGTACAAATCCGAAGTTTGCAACATACTAGCCTTTCCTTGCTCAGAATTGTAGTACTATAAGAGACGAGAACTTACTTCAATTTTAGAATAGGCGGAATCTGAGGAGTAAGTAAAAGGTTGCAATTTAAAAAAGAAGGAAAGCTTGTAGTGAGAGAGAGAGAGAAAAAAAAAGGAAAATGGGAAAGTTGAAAGTGTCAGTGTCACGGTAGTTTGCTTATTGTGAGACGACTTGCCATGTGTTTTGGCAATGGGACCAAGAAAAATCAGCATGAGGAGATCCTGACTATGATTGAGCCTCCAGTTCACTTTGCAGTATATAAAGGAGCGACTGCCATCCAAAACGGGACCTAAAATAGACCCAGTTCGGTGTTTTACTTCCTTTAGCTCTTCCATATTTGGCAATCAGAATATTGCATTTCACACGCTCCGAAAGAGAGAGAGAGAAAGAGCTCAAGTTTGTACCATGAGGATATGTATAACGCTGATCTCTTTTTTCTTTCTCCGATGCCATACACTGCAAAAAGCGCTCGGATCCTTCTTTCCTCCCTTTGCCTGGTTCCTTTCTAGAAGAATTACATAGAGTTGCAGGATATTCATCTGAGTAGACGTCTTTGTCTGCACAGCCTTTTCAAGGCGGTATGTACAGCGTTTGCAAAAGTTGTTTTTTTTTCTTTGCTGGGTTCCTTGTATACACTTTCCTACTCTCCCTATAATTACTGATACATGTACCGTGAAACCTTTTCTTCAAAAATTCTGGATCTGGATCAATTTTTGCCAAATAACTAGCTCTTCTACCCTTCTACCGTACATCTTCCTTCATTTACACGTCACTTACGTACGAATAGGCATCCGCCCATCTTTTTTTCTCTTTAAAATCTTACGTATAAGTCCCTTTGTTGCCTCTAAGACGGTGTGTGTTCACCCATTTTATTCAGCCAATCATTGTGATGGGGAAGTTTCTACCATATTTTTACATTTCATGCTCTGCTAGTATGTTGCTGCAAGTAGTGGCCAAATACGGGGTGACGAGTTAAAATGTATGGAAACTAATAATATTACCTATGATTTTCAATGACATTCAATTTCTCCCCATCTGAACCCCGAATTACTGGGGCGGGTTCCTATGGGATAGATAATAATAGATTTGGTTATAGAAAGAGAGAAAAATAAATGAAGAGGCTCACTTAGGACTCCTTATGCTCTTATTGAAACTGTTTTTGCTGCGGAAGTATTTTCACTTGTTCATTTGAACGCATGTGTATGCAAGTGTAATACATATATTTGATGGTGAATATGCGTTTTTGAAAAGACTTCCATGCGTCTCAGGGGCATTGGAGACCCATGTTGTGAACTGACAAAAGAGGTGCGAGGATCTTGAAACTTTTCCTAATATTTATATACGAATTCACAGCACAAATTAAGGAACGACTGTGCTTAGTTTGTACAAAAATGTCTCTGCAATAATTAAACAATTAATATTTGACCGATTCATTTGCCAGCAATCTCCAAGAACTTGTGCTATTCACCTGTTCGGTTCCAGCTGGATATCAGGATTTGCTAAAAAAGGCGGGTAGATTACGTAGCAGTTTATAACCGGAAAAATAAAATACAAACTTTGGGGAATGAAATACCAGTTTGGATCTAAAAACGGGATTTTTGTCAGATTTCCCATATATTTTAAAATGGCCACTACACGGCTGATAAAACGTCAAAATGGTTCCCAAACTGGTGGAATTAAATCAAATATAAATGACCTTGATAAAAATAATCTTCCGGAATTTAAAACCCATATCTATTATAAAAATTTTGCTGAATATAAATTGGCACAAAAATAAAAATGGCTCGGACTTTGTTTCCGAACAGTCTTTAGTACTGTTTCGCTAATTACATTGTTATAGAATGCTATTTACTGCCGTGTAAGTGCATGCCGGTATTGTATTTTAGCCGACGTACAGAGGAAACAGAGACTGGGACGTTTCGCTAGCGCTGTGCGTAAAATGGTGCTGGTATAGAAAAATATAAATATACGCTTTTGGGAGAATCAAAAGCAGTAGCCAGAAGAGTTGTAGTAGGATGTAAGGTCTTTAAATTGAATGTGTAGTTTGCCGCTGTACAAGATGAGAGTGATTACTACGACTTACTACAAGTCCCCGTAAATCTTACTATACGAAGTCATTCCAAGAGAGCCCAAAAATTCCCCTCCCCCCAACCTTCCAACTTCCTATTAGCGTAAGCCCGTAAGTCTGTGCGAAAAATTTGCCCAAAATAGTTGTTCCATTCGCGAAATGGTGAAGATATGAGGCACACACTTCTCCTCGTCCTCACTTTTCCCTCTTTCGACTCTGCCAGAGTCGTTCCATGTAAAATATCTATGTATAGCCTGCTTCACCTCCTCCTCTCTTATTCCCTTTATTTCTTGTCCCGATTTCCCTTTTACCTTCTCTCTGGTAAACGTGTGCAAAGGCGTGTGTATAATGTAACTTTTGGGGAAACGCAAGTTCGTAGCGACCGTCACTTTGCTTGTCTCTCTCTCTCTATCGCCTCTGTCTCTCTCTCTCTCTTCATCTCTTTCCCTCTCTTTCCCTGCATCTTTTGAAAAAGGAGTGTTTTTACACTCCTACTGATTTTGCCCTTACTCCTCTTCACTTTGGCGATTTCATCATGGGCTTAATTTACCCCTGTGCTATGGGCTTTAGAGCCCTATCCGCTCTTTCCGGAATCCAAGCAGCTTTTCTTTCCCGTCTGTAAACGTAAGCACTAGAGAGTTTTGGGAGACAGTAATAAATTAGTGTTTGCAGATGCCTCAACATTATTATTATTTTTTAAATACACACGATTGTACAAGTAATTTTGCAGACCTTTTTTTTTTGTGATAGTTTTTAGTACAATATTTGCTAGGTACAATTGGTTTGTACAAACTTTCATAGTGAAACCTTCCGTCACCTGATTCTTCATGTGAATTCCAGTAAAAAAAATTTGTGCAATTTACAATAATTTATAATACAATTAAAAGCTGAGGTACATAGACAGTACATGTACGGTGCTTGTTCTTTTATGTGACGCGTGTTTTTTTTTTCTTTTTCCTCTATAATGGCAGTTACCTGGACCGAAGGATCAGTACAGCAGTTGCGGCCCAGGCTGACCCTATGAATTCCGGTTATGGAGAAATTGAAAACGTCGAAAAAAGTATCCGACTTTGGAGCAGTAACGTTGAGTGACTGTCGGCGGGAGACGACCAAGAACCTGAAATTGAGTGATTCAGTGAACAACAACGAGTCCGTGGATTGTGGTAGTAACACCAGTCGGTGTAATTTCCGGAGTAGTACAATAGCAAAAAGGGCCCGGACAGTGGGCAGTGTTGGTAATGTTGGTCAGGGACACAAGAATAAGGATGATACGAAAAGTCTCAGTGATGGGAAGCGTCGACTTCGAGGAAGTCGACATCATTCAAGTGAAGAAGGGACGGACGCTCGGCGTAGTAATAATAAATTACCTACAAAACGAGAGGTAGCGGAGGGTGACAGTGATTTGGGGGAGGAGGATGAAGATGAAGAAGATGAGGACTTGTACGTGGAAGGAAGGAATCAGGATTCCTTGATGGGCAATCCCGTTTTGGGAAATCTCGTTAGAAGCATCATGAGTGCGCAACTTGTGGACGCGGATGAGCCCTCTGCCCTGCCAGGAAGCTCGGAGACGCTCAGTAGCAGAGGGAATGGGAAGGAGAGTTCCCATTCCAGCCCATTACCGTCAAGTCCTGACCAGCGACATGATCGTGGGGGCGTGATGATGAGTCCGGACAATAATGAGGAAGGTGATGTCTCCCCACAATTAAAAGGCTTCTCCTCCTCCTCCACCCCTCCGCCGCCGCCTCCTCCTCCGCCATCTCTGCCACCGAGCATTTCCATAAAGAAGGAGAGCAATAAGAGCCCAAGCTCTTCCGCCTCCTCGTCCCCAAAAGCGGTGAAATCTCCTCGCGCGTCAGTGGCTCCCAGTAATCGGAGTCGCAAATGTGCTGCAAAGAACGAAAGCACGACCGAGATTTCTGCAAGCACGTTGGGAGCAGCTTCCTCTCAGAGTAACGGCGGGGCTAGTAGCGGTGGCAGTCATGCTAAAAATAAAATTCAGGAGAAGACAAAAATAGCCCCGATGGTCCTCATGAATAATTTGCCGTACATGGGAGAGCTCACGTTTGACACGAGGCCTCGACGGGGTCGAAAACCAAAGAAGGCTGATATTTGTCATTTGATTTCAAAAAACTATGGAATTCATTTCCCAAACTCGTACGTCAATGTGCCAATCTCCTCACCAACTCCACGTGTGACTTCAATTCCGAGTGGTGGAGGAAGTAGTGGAGCAAGCGGGGTGCATAGTAGTAGTAAAAGTGCCAAGAATAAACCATCCCAACTCTTGCCAAATCCCAGCCAAAATAGTAGTAGTAGTAGTAGTAATCCCGCTGAATCTAATTCAACCTATAATGTGAATGAAAGGCAGAAATTTCAAATTGGCAATGATCACCCTTCCACCAACTCCTCCTCCTTCCTCTCCAATCTTCAGTGGAACCATCATGTCCCGCCGGACTTGCTACCTCTGACCACCGTCAATCCGTCCATTCTCCTACACAAAAAGATCTCAGTCCTCCAGAATCGGGGTGGCCTGCAGTCTCACATGACTCTGAAGAAACAAGAGCAGATTCAAGAGCAATTGACGAGGCTCGCAAATGAGCATTATGCATACGACTCCGATGAGCCCCTCAACCTCTGTGTGAGAGACAAAGAAATCTCCCATTTGGCCCATCTCAATCTCCTCTCTTGCATCGACAATCACAACGCCCAGTTGGGGAACAAGGCGAGTAGTGCGAATAATTTGTTCAGTAATTTTAATTTGAAACGTGCCAACAACATTAGTAGTAGTAGTAAGAATGCACATCCGAATGCTAAAAGTCAGGGACAGAGTCCAAAGCGTGGGGGGAATAGTAGCTACGGCTCGAGTGGTGGCAATAAAATGACCAACTCCGGGGATTTAGTCAGCGATGATTCAAATCTAGTCAATATTAATCTTCAATTAAACTTAAGTGCTTCTAAACTTGCGGATTACATGAATTGTGCCAGTAAGGCCCGTCCGTTGCCGGGCGGCTCTCCCAATTCCTGCAGTAGCTTCTCGTCCACCGACCCCAAGGCTACCCTCCAACTTGGGGCGGGGGGTGGAAGGGGGTCGAAGGGGCGGAGGAAGCGAACGGCCATGTATGTACAAAATAATTCCCGCTCCCCCCGACCCTCGGCACTGTCTCATCCCTCCTCTCATCTCACCTGTAATCAGGGTGGGAGTAGCACTAACAATTGTGCCCTCAAAGCACGTCACTCCGTCTCGCCAGCTACCTCCTCTGCCAATTGTGAATCCCACATCTCACCCTTTGCGACCTCCTCCAATAATGCGGCGGAAGTGAGCATTTGTAAGTTCAAGTTCACCGGGGGAGCAAAGCCATCTCTGCAAGAGAAAAAAATGCTCTCTGTGGACTCGACCGGGAATTTCCGGTTCTACTCCGACAAGCCCTGCGCATCTTCGTCCACGTCGAAGACGGGTGGGAATGTGCTACAGCATTACAAGGATGACTTGAGTCATCTCACCCCCGAATTACTACCTCCTCACGGCTTGCCCAAGAGTGCCAAATCCATGTCCATGTGCATGCCCGTCCCCATCCCACCCCTCACCACTTGCTCAATGATGTCCGACGTCCACTCACCTAGTCTGCCTCCGATGATGTCCCCGGGGGATCTGGACTGCAGCTCCAGCTCGGATGGGGGTCACTCCTCCATCGCGTCCATGGGTCACTCCAGTCATCATGACTTGGCTGGGAGTGTGAATAAGCTCAAGATTAAGCAGAAGAGGAGAACGAGGAAGAGTTTGATGAGGGAGAAGCTGGAGAAGACTTTCAAGGAGAAGGGCTTCCTCATCCAAACGCAGCAACTGGAATCTGCGGAAGGGGCCACGTACTGCAAATTCCGGCAACTCCGGAAATTCACCCGCTACCTCTTTCGGAGTTGGAAGGATTATCTCCCGGATAATCTCAAGGGGATCAATCCCGCTAGTCAAAATAGTGAGGCGCTCGGGCCGGGAGGGGTGCCTCTTCCCTGTAACTATGCCGAGAGTATGGATCAAGATGCGGGGCAAGATGAGACAGAGGGAGGGAGTGAGACGCCGGACAACATGACTCTCAGTCCAGCTGGACGGAGTCAGGATGAGGAGAATGATGAGGGGGATCTGGGAGATCGGGATGAAGATATTGAGGATACATAATCGCTTTTTTTTTCTCTCCTTCTCAGTTCACACAGCACACATCGTCTGTTTTTTGTTTTGTTTTCAAACTTGTTGTCGTCGTCCTTTTTTAAAGTCACTTCACATCATTACTACAAGTTTATTTTACTCCACCCACTCAAACTATTACTATTATTGTCACCAAAAAAAAAAATACTCTCCAGCAAGAAAAGCATGTAGACTGTCTTTTTCTCCTTTTTGTATACACCTCTGTCACTTCTTTCACCTTCAAATCTTCCAACAAAATAATTCCCCCCACAAAAAAAAAAGCGATTTCATGTGGAAAAACCACACTTCTTTTTCTAGCTGAAACAAATCATTGTCATTTTTTAAAATTTGTGCTCTTTCGGATTTATATTTCTTTGGGAGGCTCCTTCAAAACCCATTCGTGATCATTTGTATCCATTGTCAGTACTCATTTCAAAATATGTATTTCAGGACTGAATTTTAAAACAAAAGCAGAATTATTACTAGACCTCAGTGTGAGCCTTCAGGTTACGGAAGAACTCCATTACAAATACGTAGAAAGTGATTGTTCATAACAAATTATAATTTTAGCGTTATTACACATACATATATTATTATTATTGTAAAATGACACTTCGCATGCTGGGCATTAAGGTTTCAGATGGCTGTTATGTACGACATTGTTAATTATTATTATTATTATTGACTATTAATCGATACATAATACAAACTTTATCTGTTGTTACAATTATTATTGATCATTTGTAAATGGTTTACATGTACCGAGGCGCATTAACATAACGATACACCCTATGAATGAATGATACAAATGTAATTACGTACACAGAAAGAATATTTACGGTGGATTTTACCTCCACATTTGTTCGGGAAGTACCAGAAAAACTATATATTTGGTTCGAAGTGTTAAAAAAAAGTACGTCAAAATGTTCTGACGCAATTGTCCTTGAATTCATTGCGTATGTACAGAGCAGACACACCAAAGACAAAGATGAACTGACATTTGGAAATAGGATAAATTTTGTGTTTTAATCTTTAGTAGTTTCCTAATTGCACCTTTCAGGACGAATGTGGTTAGTGTGAACTTTTCAACGGACTTTAATCATAAGGGATTCAGGTGTAATAGGTATTAGTATTTAATAAGCCGTTTTCGCGTTCGTGATAGTTTTATTATTTAAGAAAATGTTTTATTTATAACAGGAGAAGAACCATGGTTGTGCTCAATTTTTTGGCTCTGTAATATTATATACGTAAAATCGTTTATTGACATGTGGGACAGCAAAAAACATTTTATAGCTTAACCATCCTTTTATTTCTCTGTCCATCTCATTTCGTCATTCAAAACTTCCTTGGATTGGACGTCTCGCGTAAATTTCATGACTATAATTTGTGTGTACTAATTCTATTTTCATTGGAGTACTCCTGAAAATTATGTATGAATGAATTTTTGCTCTTTTTCTTTGATGACAAATGTTGACGTAGAAGTTCTGAACAAATGACTCATGTATTGCCTTGCAAGAAGGCCAAGGTAAATGAAGGAAGAAAATGAATGCTGAAGTTTGTTAGTATTATTATTATGATGTATGTAAATGTGTGTGAATCCCTGGGTACGAACGTGATTAAATGGCAGCGAATGTGTATCATTATATTATATACAAAAACAAGAAACGAGCTCAAAAATAACCTAGTTTTTATTACTAATCATAGTAAGACAGTCTTTGCATGTATACCAAAAAAAAAATCCAAATGTTACAATAACAAATAATAAAAAGAAGAAAAACGTTTTTCCCATAAGTTTCATTTTCTGTCACTTTACTGGCTATTTGAAAGGTCACCAGATGATTAAAAATTTGTTGACCTTACAATTATCCTTTTGTTTTATTATCGTGTAAGTTCAGTCACATTCATGGAGCACTTGAGAGGAGTATTCCCTCAGAAAGAAGGAACAGCTGCACGGGCTATGCCTACGGAATAATGGCATTTGGCGACAGAAAGACAGAGAAAGAAAAGGTGTTGTGTCTGCGAACTAATAATTCTGTCGGGAATGACTTCTTCTTGTAATTCGTGGAAGAAAACAACATTCATTCATTATGGTACTTACATATGTACATAAACCCTTTACGTACACCATCATATGCCTATACGGCTACAGATCCATCTTGTCCCATCTCTCCACTATATTAACTTCAAACCACCACCGCCAATCGTGTTTTTCACCAAAAGAGCTTGTAGCACTGACTCAAATTGTTGTTTTAGGTGCAATAAAAGACACAAATTGTACTTTACTCATCACGGCTCAATATGTACTTTTAGGGGAAGAATTATTAAGAAAGGGAAAATTACGACTGTGGAATACCTTTACGATGCCTCCCACTTTTCTATACAGAATCAAATACACTGGAACGTATATCCTGGGGTAAAAAAAAATAATTTTTGCAGGCACTCGAGAGATCTTTTTACAGTGTGTCGAGTACCCCCATAATATGTATTCTGTGTACATGTAATCTGATTGTGAGTATATTTTTTTTTAAAGCTACACCATTCTTCTCTCTCAAGACACACATAAACAATAATAAATACTGTCTACGGGCAAGGAGTTCGGCTGCAGTAAAGGCATTAAAAAACTGTTAGTTGTTCCATCCTTACAAGTCCCATCTTTTTATTTAGGTACGACCCAACTCCTCACCATGGAAGACATCGCCTCTGGAGGGGATGTGAAGGAAAACACAAGGGAAATTAGACTCAAATTCAGTAACTTAAAAAGGCATATTTTAGCAATGACTCGACTCTCCACACACACAAGACATTCTTGAAGGAGAAGAAAAAAATTATACATTTTTTTGTTCTTATTCCATTACACCCTTCCGTCCCTAATAAGACCGTACCTTATGCACGTGAGGGTTGGCAGACAACAATATGACAACTGTTTCTATACACCTTTTCCCTATCTTATGCCTTTACAACACGGTACAAAAGTACAAATTGAAGGCGCAATCAGGGTGAATCTATAACATCATTAATGTATGAAAAGTATGCTCACAATTGAATGACTCCTAATTCCGATGGGCTGACATTGATTCACAGCTTATCACACCTGCTTTTATTCCAGGTTGTGCTTTGTTACTGCACATACTTATACATATGTGTTTTTTTTTCAAGTGAACACAATGCTCTCTTTGGAACCGATCACCAAATCAATGGGGGAAGCAGTACATCCTCACATATGTGCATACGGAAAGAGTTATAATTCGGTGAAGATCTTAGGCATAACTAAATAGTAACTAAAAGGGGGATAAAGAAGAGAAAGAGAAGATCAAATGCAGCTCATTGAGTCTGTTTCAGACCCTGTTCATTTATCCCCCATAAAGGCAGTCATTGTAGTAGAGACACAGTAAAGGAAGTCGATCATACAGGCAAGTGCCCAATGGTATTGAAAAGGCATCAAAGCTTTCTTGGGTTGTGAAAAGTTTTTTTTTTTTAATACATTTAAACTGAGAAGGACTCCCCATGCCACCATGAATAATAATACGAGGTGAGATAAGCACAGTTAAGGTAATTAGAGGGAGTTGAGAGTTTACAATCAGATGAATTCCTGTCTTGAAGACTTATTTGATGAATTTATGGGAGATGTCGAGAGCCCAAAGATAAATAATCTGCCCCTGGGTTTTTCTTTACTTATTACCCAACATTGTGTGTGTGTAAAGTACACGCCTGGCCATTTCTGTAATGGTAAAAGAAACCCAAGCCGTGACATAACAGAAAAAAAAAGTGTATTCATGCTATTCACAAAGGAATATATAACAGCCACTTCACCGTCAACATCAAGGAAATTACAATGATAATAATAATAATAATAAATATATGTATATATGCATTCACCATTCACACTCTGAGCTATATACGACGAGAAGGTGTCAAAACAAGGAGATTAGAATTACTAATATTTTTTTAAAATATTTTGACCCGCACACACTCACACACACATCATTCCTTACAGGGAAGATTCTCCTCCGTAGAATCAATCATAGATTTTAATCGTTGTGATTGGATTACCTTAATACAGTCCCAACATTTATTTATGCTAATACCATTTTAGATTAAACAGTTCCTTGCTATTTCTCCTGCCCATTTTCTTTTCTGTATGCGTTTTTTTTTCCTTTTGGTATTTTCATCTCGTCAACTCATTTCCTCTCTTGTTCCCTCCTTCCTCATTACAACTTTATGATTGTACAAATCCAATTTTTTAAATCCCCAATAATCCATATTTGATCATGTTGTTTGCAAACGATTTTGTTGAGCGAACGTGTTGACGCGTATGATCTCATGACATTTTACTACACATGCGATGGTTCCCAGGGCTGTACATATACATCTGTGTATGTTCATTGGCGAAGAATCGAGAAAGCAAGTAATTAATGTTTTCAAGGCTTCACATTGGATTGGTATGAAATGAAAAAAAAGCGTTTACACCGCCTACATCACTCACGATTCACAAGATTACAATAAGTAACCTTTGTTTCATTGACGTGTGCACATGATGGAAGAGCATCAAAATTTGGCTCAGAAATATTTAATAGAAGATATGTCTGGCACGAGGGAAGACTCAAGATGTGATTTCACCAATGAATTCCCACAGATTTTGGGCCCTTTGTACTTTTGTATGTTTGGGATGTTTGGTGTGCAATTTTAGCCAAAGAAGGGTGCAAATAAATTTCCGAGCATATATGAGCAAACCGACAAACTCATTTGATTTCATCTTTCTGTAAGCAGAGAGAAAATTCGTTGTAAATTAAAACGTGGTGTAATAGGAGTCTCACAGTCAGATGAGGGAAAAGCACTAAAAATGGAATAACAAGTCTGATTACTTTTGCCACCAAATGGAAAAAAAAGCCATGACACGCGGGGTTGGAATTAATGACCGTACAAACATAAAACTAGCAAACAAACCACGTTGTACAGATATTTCTTCATATGTTACAGGGCACACACACACAATTGGAGATTTTGAGGGACACGCCGTGATCTTTAGGGGCAAGATGAAAGGGTGCCCAAGAGATAAACAGTGGAGTTATAATAAATATATGTATAATAAGAATCCTCTCGGGGTGAATCCCTCGGTTTTGATTCCTATTCCTTATGTCAAAGACGTGGAGAGAGGTATAGGAAAGGAACTATAGGAAATCAATTAATCATATTTGCTGTAATGGGTTGGCGGTAATTGGATTCCAGGGTGGAAGTAATACGGTCTGAGGGGAAGGGTGACTCGTCTCCCTTTTTAAGACTCACATTTGTCCAACGGGTTTTCCTTCTTGCATGTCTGATGAGTCGCAGGTAGAAATTCAGAAAAACATAATTTTTTTTACATAATCATTTTCCCAACTTCAAAAGTCCACATGGCTTAAAAGAATTTTTGCTTATTCGATTTTAGGTGTTTTAAAGGAGAGAGAGAGAGACGAATTTTGGCAATGCATCAACGAATGCTGGTACTACTCCCAACATTTGGAAAATAAGAAAATGCAGATAGAGTAAGAGAGAGAGAGAAAGAGGGAGAGGGGAAGGAGAAAGCCCCAAAAAAATTAAAGAAATCCTACGTACCAAGGCATTGTCTGACTAACTAAGAAATCTGTACGCATATCCCCTAGAAGTAATAAATAAGCAATGGGTTACAAATGGAAAACAAGTAATTTCGCTAAAGCCTTTCGCTCTTAGGTTTGTTCGGACGCTTAACTTGAGTACATCTTTTTGGAGTTGGTGAAGGGAGTAAAATGGAGAAGGACAGAGGAGAGCTACGGGGAAGAGAGAGAGGGAGAAAGACGAGAGACAAGAGAGAGAGAGAGAGAGAGAAAGAAAAAAGGGCAAAAGTTGTTTTTAAAGAAATGAATTCAGATGAAGAGTATCGGCGTATGGATGCCTATTTAAGGGATATATTGAGAAATGTTTAAAGGTGGAGTTGAAATTCCAATTTTCTTTTGTGATGACGGCCGGTTTGGTTTCACCCAGGGTGGAGTCCCTTTTTACCAATCTTGGCCAAGAAACATGTTACCTTCAAAGGACAAAAATCTTGACTTATCTCTCTTTTCTCAATGAATGTCCTCAGTGAACATCAAATCACCACCCTAACCTCATCTCACATTTTCACATTTTACATTCACTCACTTTTATAGATTACTATCGTGGTTAGAAGAGCCTTTTTTCTCTTCCCTCTCTCTCACTCTTCCAACAAAACTTTTTGGCTCTATCACATTTCCTCCGTGGATATAAGCAGTTGTTACAAGGGAAATAAAAAAAATTCAACTGTCACTAAATTACATTCAAGCTTAAACTACATAATAGTTTTATCTCCAGGATGAAAGAGAGAGAGAGAGAGAGAGAGGAGGAGGAGGAGGAGGGAGGAAGAAGTTAAGAAAAATGTAAAAAAGAGTTGGAGAGACCAAAATCTCAATTGCAGTAGATATTTTTTCTCCTTTTCCCCGTACACATACATACATACCAGCGTTACTGGATGCACCTTAAAATTTACAAGTTGCCATGTCTAGAGAGAATACTCTTCCTTTTGCCATTGTTACATCCATTACTCGACTATTAACGATTATTTACATGGTGACTCCCACCCTCGTGGGTCACCAGCACTATATTGCATCCTTCTCTGAATTTTTTTCTACACTTCTTTATGCTCTCTCTCTCTCTTGCATCCCTCCCTCCTTTCTCTCCTCTCTTTCAATATACAAAACCCCTTCCTTACGTGTACTGTAGAGGCTTATGCACAAAAAACTAAATAAATAAATAAACCCTTCGACCAAATAATATTATAGGATTTCCATAACGAATAAATGCAATTATTTTCCAATCTTCTTATCGTCTTCCTTTCCTATACACTTACTGGCACAAGTCCATACAACAATAACTAATAAAAAAAAGTGAAGTTCATCACAAACAATTCAAGAGTGGTCATCCTAATTTTATGTTGGAGGTTACTGTGCAGATATGTATTAGCTACGTGGTTTTCCGTCTCTGCTCTTGCCTAAAAATGCACATTTCTATATACCTTTATGTATATACATGTGTGGACAAGTGTACACACAAAATTTCTCCCACTACCCAAACTGGGGATATTCACAATAACAGTACTAAAAGTGTAGATGTGTGCAATAATAAAAATTCTCATAGAGTGAAGAAGATAAAGACTAAACCCTAGATTAGTGAGGATAAAGCACAAAAAGAATTTCAATTCATCACTCCGCATATATAGAGTCATTCTCATTCCATCAGTTTTCTCTCCTCCCCAAAAATAGGCACCACTACCTTTGCCATCATCGTCATCGTCATCATCATCATAATCAACCTCGGATTCCCCTCCACACACTTTTTTTTATAAGAGATAGGTATATACTCTCTTGTGTACAAACATTATGACATTATCATTACGGCCTCCTCTATCAGATGAGAAACCCGACTCGTGAGACGTCAATTATTTACTCCCATTACTTATTTACTTACATACTATCCTTTTAAGAACAATACTTTAATTTTATTACAGTACCATGCAGATTTTGTTTTACCAAAAAACCAAACCACACTAACACCATTTGCACAATTTCAGCACAATTAAACCTTACAGAATGAGTTTAATCGAGCCGCATTTTTTCCCATCCTTGGGATAATTTCCTTATTTTTCTTTACAAAAACAGAAGAAATTGTTTGTTTTTTAAGTCATTTTCCTCTTTTTTTTTATTTCTTGCCCTGACTTAAAACCCTTCTATGGGCCAGAACTTGTAGTATAATATTATAAGAGGTGCATGAAAGGAAAAACTGATTCCATAAAACGTCGGAGGGTAATTATGAGCGTGGAACTCGAATTATTGCTATGATGCTATGTAAGGATATTTGAGCCATAAGGATTTTCACCAAAGCCGTCGGCATAGCTCTCCAGATTGAAAGAGAGAGTTATGGGCTTTTCAACGTCTTCCACCCAATGTGCGGCACAGAGAAAATCCTCCAAAAAAAGGGAAGTTTTTTTTTTCCCTGCAGTTTCAAAATCTTAAACACATCATGGTTGTACTATACATATGCATAGTGTAACACAAATCTTCCCAGGACGCTTTTTTTTAGGGGCACAGCGGCACAGTTTCCAAGAAAAGCAAGGGGAAATGTCCATATGTACATTATATGTAGTGAAAAAATGTGTTAATGGTACATTTAAGTTCCCTAGTAAGTACGCGTACGGTAACAACGCCCAGGGTTAATTACCATGCCTGCCAAAGCACACTTCCGCAAAAAAAATAGAATTATTTATAATGGCACTGTGTTTCTGCCAAGTTCCATTGATTAGCCTCCTTCTATATTATTTTTCACACACATATAATGCGAATATTTTTACTTTGTATGCAAATGTTTCAATCAATCAATAAAAATACCACAATAGTAAAACTTGCCTCAAAAAATAATTCGATCCTAATCAAAGACTAAAATCCGAGTGACCTTTAAAGTCCAAGAGAACTGGAAGAAATTTGAGGATGTCAGAAAAAGTGGAGTCCAAAGTAATGGATGAAGACACAGTTAACACGGACTTTTAGCTTGCGCCACAGCTTGCCAAGAATGTCGCTCGCACAAAGAGGAAAAAGGAGGAGGATGTTAAATAAAATAATGACAAAAGGCGAGGAAGATGAGAGAGAGAAAAAAAAAGGTTTGGTTGTAAACTCGAGAGCCAAAAGGCTTTGTATGTAATATAGGTATTATTTGTAAATAGCTGACATCTAATAAAAAATCATGTTGTTAATGCATTGGAATATGAAGCCACCCACGCATGGAGTGGCTGAAAAACCTTCCTTTATTTGTTCATATCAAAAAATACGAGAGTAACGATTTTTTTTGCTCTCTCTCTCTCCCTCTCTCTCACCGAGGAAGTGATTCACAAGAAAGCCGTGTATCACGTATACCTAAGAGTATTTATGTGTGGAAGACACACGGTCTGCCTTTGACTTATGAGGCTCACATGTGAAGGTGGTACATTTGTATTATTATGGAGAACATGGCCGGCTTTTTCGTTGTTATACAGGAGAGAGAGAAAAGGGAGGAGAGGTAGAAAATAGATAGACAGAAGAGAGAGGGAAAGAGAAAAGAGATAGCACAAGATAGAGAGAAAGAGAGATACGGGGGAACGAGAGAGAGAAAGAGAAGAGAGAGAAGGCAAGAGAGACATACGAGGGAACGAGCGAGAAATAGAAGAGAGAGAAGGCAAGAGAGACATACGAGGGAACGAGCGAGAAATAGAAGAGAGAGAAGGCAAAAGAGACATACGAGGGAACGAGCGAGAAATAGAAGAGAGAGAAGGCAAGAGAGACATACG